>JASFAT010003350.1:0-10000 GCA_031353405.1 Baronia brevicornis | reverse complement strand
TAATGAAGATGAAATTAAAACCATCATCGAAGCAGCAGCGGCGGAAAGCGTCACACAGGAGATTGCAGAGAAGTTAAATATTTCATATACAGCCATTGAGAAGCATTTAAAACGTGTCGGACTCGTTAAGAAGCTGGATATTTGGGTTCCGCGCGATTTGAACGAAGTTCATCTGATGATTTACTGCTTAAACGCATTCAATTCGATTCATTTTTACGAATCATAACTGGAGACGAAAAGTGGATTGTGTACAACAATGTCAATCGAAAACGATCGTGGTGATTACACCGATTACGGCAATTACTTAGTTGCCAATCTAATGGTTATTTATTATATTTGTACATATATATAAATGTAATTAGACGAACATTTTTTATTAAGATCGAGGTAATTTAAATAAATTTTCCCATGCCTTATCCTTTCTCGTGTCAATTATAAAGACTAAAATGTAAATTTTGGCAATTGTTGAATTCACCATAAGCAGTGTCAGCGCTAGGCCCGGTTAAGTGTTAGGCTTTTAAAAAAACTATAAACTAACTATTAAACCGCTAAAAATATCAATAACCTTAGTCTAGAAACAAGAACATTCCCGGACTGATGGAAAACCCGCAGTAACTCTTATACACAAAATGATCCTCAAGATATACCCGAAAATTACTGTCTACCTTACTTAGCACTTTTCAAAAATCTTAGAAAAAATAGCAAACGCTTGGTAAATTTCCTCAAAACAAACGAAGTGATTTCTGATAAGCAATTCGGGTTTCGCAAAGGCAGATCAACAGATAACGCGACCTCGTTATTAACCAACAGTGTATCATCGCACATAGAGTTGGCGAACGCAAAGGCTTCCAACACTGTTTTAGTTGACTTCCTTTTAAAAAGCTTGAAGCCACTGGCGTACGAGGAATAGCACAACGATGGTTTCGGAGGTATCTCACCAATCGGAGACAATTCGTCAAAGTGGAAACTCACATAAGTACCACACTGAATATTAAATACGGGGTCCCCCAGTGATATACTGAAAAGTCCACTAACATACGGCCATTGCCTGCGGGCCCAGTATTCGATAAAGCTGTTAAAGCCAATGGGCTACCAGCATTAACATCTTTGAATCATAAAACGTACGGTTATATAACATCTCAAGCTGACGACATAGCAATACCTTTAGTTACAAAACGTTACCTAACCTTTATTTATATATTTTAACGTAAATAAAGGTTATAAATAACCATTTTCTTTTGTATTTTTTATTTGATGGTTATTTTCATGCATAGATATGATAGCCTCATAACCTAAGTTTAACAAATACTGCAAGTATATGTACGAAGGCACCAAGGCAAGGTGGTTTGTTTTATTAATTATAAAATTAAATTGCCAGATAAATAATTTAAAAATCTTGTCAAATTATCATTCATGAACTCTCATCTTCATTTCTTATCATACAAAGATATGTTGGTAATTTAAATGTTTTCTTATTTTGGTTTTAAAGATAAAGAAATGTAAGTACTCAAACTGGACACTTGATAGTAAGTAGTCACAACTGCTCGGAAGCGCTGTACATTATTGACGTACCTGTTTGTGTTCCTGAAAGATTAAGAAACTCCCATCATCAACTTTACTTCCTTTCCACTTACCTTGTTTTAGTTTTTTAAGCTATGTTCTACAAATTCAACCCTTTTGTAATTTTAACACGTAATAACTAATTCTTCTTCTAAGAGTTCCTCTCCGACTTGCAAAGGTTGGCGGCCCATTCAGCACAACTTTCCTCCTCCTTCGCGAGGTGCAGTAATTCTGGAGCATTCGCTACCCCGGTCCAGTTCCTGATATTACATAGCCAAGACTTTCGACCAACTTGCCTTTTTCCCTATTTTTCCTATCATGATCAGTTGCAGCAATTTGTACCTGTCATGTCTTATGACATGACCCAGGTAAGCAACTTTTCTACCTTTGCCGGTCTGCAAAAGTTTACGTTTTTGCTTGACTTGTCGGAGAACCTCATCATTGGCTACCCTCTATTGAGTCCAGCTGATAGCCAGTATCCGTCTATATGCCCACATTTCGAACGCTTCTGTACGTTTTCTGAGGTCTTCTTTAAGCGTCCAAGCCTCATATCCGTTTAGAAGAACAGGCCAGATGTAACAGTGGAACATTCTAATACGCAAGGAAAGTTTGAGGCTGCGATTATAAAGGACACGTTTCATCTTGTTGAAGGAGCTACGAGCGATTTTAATACGGGTATTTATTTCTTGTTCACTTTCCCAAGATTTATTTAACCACGTACTGAGAGGTATTTATATTGATTTACTTCCTCAAGAGTGTCCATCAACATATACACGTGTCGGGATGTTGTCTTCTTGAAACCACCATAACCTTCGTTTTTTCCAAATTTAAATTATTTTAAAGTAACTTATTAAATAACATATAAGATATAATGTTTTTGGGAGGTGTCACTTTGTAGGTTAATATAAAGAACCACCCCTAAAAAAATATATATCTCGTGTTTTAGTTTCATTATACTTTGTTTATCAATAGTCATACACAGTTTTAATTTCATAAAGATGACTTCAACATGTACTGAGAAAAATTTTTTGACACCTTTATTATTCCCTTCCTAGAGGGGTTAGGGGTGTAAGGTTAAGTGTATGGCTATTTTACATGAAGAACAATATAAAAAAAGGTAAAAACACAGAATCAAACGCGAGTGCAGTTTTCATACGCTTAACCTGCTAGATCCTTTGTGACTTAGAATTTGGTCTTCTGCGAGAGTGGAGATTCCACGAATGAGCCAGCAAATTGATACTGCAGATATTTGACACTGCCATCCGGTGGCATTATGTATTGATGTCCTGCAAAAATTATCGGGCATTTGCCTGAAATTATCTGTGTCAGTCCTGCCAACGCCAAACAAAATAATCCCAATGAGATGTGCAGATAGGAGTATTGAAGGGCTGTAGTTAACCATCTAGGCTATTCATTTGACACCCTTTATTATATAATAGAACATACAGTAATCGCCCGTTTATCCAAAATGATGGGGTAGGCCGGTTTAAAAAACGAAAATTTTGGATGAACCGAATACTGCGAAATATGATCGTAAAACGTGCGTTCGTAGAACGCTATTGATATGGTTGTGAATAATAAAATGACGTGACGTGTTAAAAAAAGTATGTACAAATATGATGTGGTGTCATGAGCAAATAAGTTATGGGTCGCAATGGTATTCGATGGGTGGGGGTGGGGTAGGTGCATACGTTAGGCTGTTTAACACATATAAGACGTTGGTTTTTTACGTAGGTATCTATTTTTAAAGTTGTCAATACAGAAAAAAAAGAATCGGATAAATTAGATTCGAATAACCGAAAGTTTACTGTATGTTGCAAAAAATAAAAATTCGAATTAATAACCTTGCTTTTTATTGAGTTGATTAACTCTGAACAATGAACCTATATTGACTGTCAGTCAGTTGAACACAAAATATAATGAAAAATATTAAATTATAAATAAACAACTTCTTGCTTGTTTTCTTTCAGAGCTTTTTTAAAAATGGCTTTAAATAACCAAGTTTTATAAAATGAATATTTTTAAGTAACTGCACATTATAACACACAATATTTTATTGGTAACAAAAACTAGATCGTCCTTATTGGATTCTTTAAGTTATTCTTTTATTTGATGATGGCCATTTTTTCATATTTGAATACCAAGCGTCAAGAATAATAAAACAGAAGTTTATATTAAAAGCACTTTATTGACACAATACTACTAGGATAGTACATTTAATTTTATGCTATATAATTTAACATATAAAAATAGAATATTTTCGATCATTGTGCATCACATTAAAAATTGTATCAATATTTTAAAGACTTCAACAATTTATTTAAATACAAATAAGTTATATTTATGCAAAGTAAAAAAGCCCAATAAAAAATCTATAAAATACAATCCTATTAGATTTACAAGTCTCATGGCAAGATAAAACAATTGAACATTTTACTAATTATATCTTTCATCAAAAGTTAATTAGGTACAGATATTTGCGCAAAGCATACTGATGTAGACATATTTATGTTAAAATTAAAATTAGCAGAAACCTTTATATATATATATATATATATATATATATATATATATATATATATATATATATATATATATATAAAAAAAATATATACTTATTATATTTGTGTCTCTCTCTCTCTCGATATATATATATATATATATATATATATATATATATATATATATATATATATATATATATATATATATATATATATATATATATATATATACCCCCCCCCCCCCCCCCCCCCCCCCCCCCCCCCCCCCCCCCCCCCCCCCCCCCCCCCCCCCCCCCCCCCCCCCCCCCCCCCCCCCCCCCCCCCCCCCCCCCCCCCCCCCCCCCCCCCCCCCCCCCCCCCCCCCCCCCCCCCCCCCCCCCCCCCCCCCCCCCCCCCCCCCCCCCCCCCCCCCCCCCCCCCCCCCCCCCCCCCCCCATTTTCTTTCTTTTCATATGGCACAGATGTCGCTCAGACATTTTAAATAATAATAGAACAGATGTTTGCGTGAAGCGTACGAAATTAGATTGATAAGTAAAGATATGTGCCGTTTAGACTTTTAATTATTGCCCTCGAAACTAATGGCAGAATTTCCTTAACACTTAACGTGCCAACTACGTTTAATTTATTTTAATATTTAATTTTATTTTAAAAATAGTTTGCAAATAGTTAGCCGTTGCTTTTATTTTGGCATTATTTAATATTTAAAGATAATTCCAAAAGCTTCTTTATTACTTTTCATTTCGAATATCAAGGTTTCAATGTCACGTGTAAGTTTCTGCTAATTTTAATTTTAACATAAAAATGTCTACAAGTTGACTTTGCGCAAATATCTGTACCTAATTAACTTTTGATGAAAGATATAATTAGTAAAATGTTCAATTGTTTTATCTTGCCATGAGACTTGTAAATCTAATAGGATTGTATTTTATAGATTTTTTATTGGGCTTTTTTACTTTGCATAAATATAACTTATTTGTATTTAAATAAATTGTTGAAGTCTTTAAAATATTGATACAATTTTTAATGTGATGCACAATGATCGAAAATATTCTATTTTTATATGTTAAATTATATAGCATAAAATTAAATGTACTATCCTAGTAGTATTGTGTCAATAAAGTGCTTTTAATATAAACTTCTGTTTTATTATTCTTGACGCTTGGTATTCAAATATGAAAAAATGGCCATCATCAAATAAAAGAATAACTTAAAGAATCCAATAAGGACGATCTAGTTTTTGTTACCAATAAAATATTGTGTGTTATAATGTGCAGTTACTTAAAAATATTCATTTTATAAAACTTGGTTATTTAAAGCCATTTTTAAAAAAGCTCTGAAAGAAAACAAGCAAGAAGTTGTTTATTTATAATTTAATATTTTTCATTATATTTTGTGTTCAACTGACTGACAGTCAATATAGGTTCATTGTTCAGAGTTAATCAACTCAATAAAAAGCAAGGTTATTAATTCGAATTTTTATTTTTTGCAACATACAGTAAACTTTCGGTTATTCGAATCTAATTTATCCGATTCTTTTTTTTCTGTATTGACAACTTTAAAAATAGATACCTACGTAAAAAACCAACGTCTTATATGTGTTAAACAGCCTAACGTATGCACCTACCCCACCCCCACCCATCGAATACCATTGCGACCCATAACTTATTTGCTCATGACACCACATCATATTTGTACATACTTTTTTTAACACGTCACGTCATTTTATTATTCACAACCATATCAATAGCGTTCTACGAACGCACGTTTTACGATCATATTTCGCAGTATTCGGTTCATCCAAAATTTTCGTTTTTTAAACCGGCCTACCCCATCATTTTGGATAAACGGGCGATTACTGTATGTTCTATTATATAATAAAGGGTGTCAAATGAATAGCCTAGATGGTTAACTACAGCCCTTCAATACTCCTATCTGCACATCTCATTGGGATTATTTTGTTTGGCGTTGGCAGGACTGACACAGATAATTTCAGGCAAATGCCCGATAATTTTTGCAGGACATCAATACATAATGCCACCGGATGGCAGTGTCAAATATCTGCAGTATCAATTTGCTGGCTCATTCGTGGAATCTCCACTCTCGCAGAAGACCAAATTCTAAGTCACAAAGGATCTAGCAGGTTAAGCGTATGAAAACTGCACTCGCGTTTGATTCTGTGTTTTTACCTTTTTTTATATTGTTCTTCATGTAAAATAGCCATACACTTAACCTTACACCCCTAACCCCTCTAGGAAGGGAATAATAAAGGTGTCAAAAAATTTTTCTCAGTACATGTTGAAGTCATCTTTATGAAATTAAAACTGTGTATGACTATTGATAAACAAAGTATAATGAAACTAAAACACGAGATATATATTTTTTTAGGGGTGGTTCTTTATATTAACCTACAAAGTGACACCTCCCAAAAACATTATATCTTATATGTTATTTAATAAGTTACTTTAAAATAATTTAAATTTGGAAAAAACGAAGGTTATGGTGGTTTCAAGAAGACAACATCCCGACACGTGTATATGTTGATGGACACTCTTGAGGAAGTAAATCAATATAAATACCTCTCAGTACGTGGTTAAATAAATCTTGGGAAAGTGAACAAGAAATAAATACCCGTATTAAAATCGCTCGTAGCTCCTTCAACAAGATGAAACGTGTCCTTTATAATCGCAGCCTCAAACTTTCCTTGCGTATTAGAATGTTCCACTGTTACATCTGGCCTGTTCTTCTAAACGGATATGAGGCTTGGACGCTTAAAGAAGACCTCAGAAAACGTACAGAAGCGTTCGAAATGTGGGCATATAGACGGATACTGGCTATCAGCTGGACTCAATAGAGGGTAGCCAATGATGAGGTTCTCCGACAAGTCAAGCAAAAACGTAAACTTTTGCAGACCGGCAAAGGTAGAAAAGTTGCTTACCTGGGTCATGTCATAAGACATGACAGGTACAAATTGCTGCAACTGATCATGATAGGAAAAATAGGGAAAAAGGCAAGTTGGTCGAAAGTCTTGGCTATGTAATATCAGGAACTGGACCGGGGTAGCGAATGCTCCAGAATTACTGCACCTCGCGAAGGAGGAGGAAAGTTGTGCTGAATGGGCCGCCAACCTTTGCAAGTCGGAGAGGAACTCTTAGAAGAAGAATTAGTTATTACGTGTTAAAATTACAAAAGGGTTGAATTTGTAGAACATAGCTTAAAAAACTAAAACAAGGTAAGTGGAAAGGAAGTAAAGTTGATGATGGGAGTTTCTTAATCTTTCAGGAACACAAACAGGTACGTCAATAATGTACAGCGCTTCCGAGCAGTTGTGACTACTTACTATCAAGTGTCCAGTTTGAGTACTTACATTTCTTTATCTTTAAAACCAAAATAAGAAAACATTTAAATTACCAACATATCTTTGTATGATAAGAAATGAAGATGAGAGTTCATGAATGATAATTTGACAAGATTTTTAAATTATTTATCTGGCAATTTAATTTTATAATTAATAAAACAAACCACCTTGCCTTGGTGCCTTCGTACATATACTTGCAGTATTTGTTAAACTTAGGTTATGAGGCTATCATATCTATGCATGAAAATAACCATCAAATAAAAAATACAAAAGAAAATGGTTATTTATAACCTTTATTTACGTTAAAATATATAAATAAAGGTTAGGTAACGTTTTGTAACTAAAGGTATTGCTATGTCGTCAGCTTGAGATGTTATATAACCGTACGTTTTATGATTCAAAGATGTTAATGCTGGTAGCCCATTGGCTTTAACAGCTTTATCGAATACTGGGCCCGCAGGCAATGGCCGTATGTTAGTGGACTTTTCAGTATATCACTGGGGGACCCCGTATTTAATATTCAGTGTGGTACTTATGTGAGTTTCCACTTTGACGAATTGTCTCCGATTGGTGAGATACCTCCGAAACCATCGTTGTGCTATTCCTCGTACGCCAGTGGCTTCAAGCTTTTTAAAAGGAAGTCAACTAAAACAGTGTTGGAAGCCTTTGCGTTCGCCAACTCTATGTGCGATGATACACTGTTGGTTAATAACGAGGTCGCGTTATCTGTTGATCTGCCTTTGCGAAACCCGAATTGCTTATCAGAAATCACTTCGTTTGTTTTGAGGAAATTTACCAAGCGTTTGCTATTTTTTCTAAGATTTTTGAAAAGTGCTAAGTAAGGTAGACAGTAATTTTCGGGTATATCTTGAGGATCATTTTGTGTATAAGAGTTACTGCGGGTTTTCCATCAGTCCGGGAATGTTCTTGTTTCTAGACTAAGGTTATTGATATTTTTAGCGGTTTAATAGTTAGTTTATAGTTTTTTTAAAAGCCTAACACTTAACCGGGCCTAGCGCTGACACTGCTTATGGTGAATTCAACAATTGCCAAAATTTACATTTTAGCCTTTATAATTGACACGAGAAAGGATAAGGCATGGGAAAATTTATTTAAATTACCTCGATCTTAATAAAAAATGTTCGTCTAATTACATTTATATATATATGTACAAATACAATAAATAACCATTAGATTGGCAACTAAGTAATTGCCGATTACACCACGATCGTTTTCGATTGACATTGTTGTACACAATCCACTTTTCGTCTCCAGTTATGATTCGTAAAAATGAATCGAATTGAATGCGTTTAAGCAGTAAATCATCAGATGAACTTCGTTCAAATCGCGCGGAACCCAAATATCCAGCTTCTTAACGAGTCCTACACGTTTTAAATGCTTCTCAATGGCTGTATATGAAATATTTAACTTCTCTGCAATCTCCTGTGTGACGCTTTCCGCCGCTGCTGCTTCGATGATGGTTTTAATTTCATCCTCATTAAGCTCAACTGGTCAACCTAAATATTGGTTATCTTTAACAGAAAAATCTCCAGAACGGATTTTTCAAACCAATTTTGGCATTGCCTTTTTTTAAAGGCTTCATCACCATATACTATACGTTCTTTCCTTTACGGAAATAAAAAAGCAAAATATGGAGGAAATGTTCATTTTTGCACTGCATATCAATATTGAGCTAAAAATAAAATCTTTAAGAAAATATCTAAGCAATAAACTTGTAAAGCTAGGTAAGGATGACAGCTAACACCAAAGGATATCATAAAAATGGAAGTGAGAGACGTCTATAACTAAAATCGGAAATTACTTAGTTGCCAACCTAATATTTTATTCATAGCACAAATATTGATATAAAATTTATTTTAAGTGTACAATATTAATTTCGCCTGTCTCTTCAATCAGTTGATCGTGATGCCTCGTCAAATCATCATTTTTCTCAGTTGCTGCTTTCTCTAAAGCTTGATTATACTGGTCCTCTCTGTAATGATGAATATCACAAATTAATATTCAAATTCTTTATTTTTCGACATAACAAATTACATTTGTCAAAAAACGGCAACGCTTCTGCAATATCTATGGTGTTGAACATGTCTATGGGCAGCATTGATTGCTTTCCATCAGACGACACGCTTACTCGTTTGTCCCTACGTCATTAAAAAATAACAAACATTATTTAATTAAAGAGTCGTACCTAACCAGGAAAACTTTCAATTAATCATTTTAAAATTATATAATACATCATTTAGATTACCGAAAACGCAAAATTATCTGTGCTCCAGTCTACTTCAGATATTTTACCTTTAATAAAGAGGTACTGTCATATCCCCTAGAAAAGTCAAGAAAAGTAAAAAAATAATAAAATATGAATAGTAAAAAATCGAAACCTGTATGTATGTAGGTGTGTGTGTGTGTGTGTGCGTGTGTTTGCGTGTGTGTGTGTGTGTTTGTGTGTGTGTTTGTGTGTGTGTGTGCGTGTGTGTGTGCGTGTGTGTGTGTTTGTGTGTGTGTGTGTGCGTGTGTGTGTGTTTGTGTGTGTGTGTGAGTGTGTTTGTGTGTGTGTTTGTAT
>JASFAT010004683.1:0-25152 GCA_031353405.1 Baronia brevicornis | reverse complement strand
GTTATTCTGTGGAATCAGATACTTTCAATGATATTTCCGAACTAAAACGACATTTGAATCTTTAAAGAACATATAATCCTACGTATTTCTCAAACGCTGGCAACGCATCTATAATGCCTATGGTGTTGCAGATGCATATGAGGTGGTAGATTGCTCCCCATCAAATGACACGCTAATTCGCCCGTTCCTTTTCATGGGATGCATTCTTATGTTTCTAAACCGATTATAAGGCATAGGACGTTACGATCCGTTTACGAAGGATTAAAAATAAGTTATACAAGATTATTTAGTTTTTTTTATGGGATTGGAAGGCAAACGAGCAGGCGTGTCATCTGATGGGAAGCAATCAATGCCGCCCATAGACTTCAGCAGCACCATAGGCAGTGCAGAAATGTTGCCGACCTTTAAGAAAAGGGCTTCCGGAACTCGGCCGCTCACCGTACGAAACGCGGTAGGTAAGCTATCACTCAGACGCCGGTTTTCTACAGAGTGTGGTACTTCCCCGGGCGAGCCGGTCCATTTATGCTACGGACAAATAATATGCCATTCTTGACAAAGTATTCGTCTGCAGCGTTGCTCTAACACTATTAAGTTTACAGAAAGTTAATTAGTAAAATAAGCTTTATGTATTAAAAACAAAACCCTTTGATAAACAACTGGCTAAATAAATACTATAAGAGCAACAAATAAAACTAAAAAGAATAGATAGTCCAATAAACAAAGCTGCAGTAAAATTCCGTTCAATATCTTAGGTCTTTGCTGTTATATAAATAATTGTGTTGTAAATGTTATATAAATATTTATTAGCTGGTAATAGGTGATATGTACTTTTTATAGCATTTCTTATAACTCAGTGTTCGAACAAAAATGATAATAAACAACAAGCTTATTATCTTTAGAGAGACTTTTCATTTACACCTACACTTTTAAACGCTGGTATCGTTGTATTAACTTAGGTTCTATCTTAAAAGATATGTTCATGAAACATCCATTAATACTTTTGAAATAGATCCCACGCAAAAATAAATTGCGGGATAATTTTTACTGGCATCATCTGGAGGCATATCTACCGCAATAACGTTTCGCCATTTTAATAACATAACATTTTATTACGGATCCATGCCTGACTATGCATAGCTCTAATGTTATATTATCTCAGAAAATACCAGGTAAAACGCTAATAAAAACAAATTTTCAATTTGTTTCGCTGAAATACAAGAAGGTTAATTTTAAGAGACCGAAAACATGTGTATGTAATTGGAAAACATATATTCAAGCCAATCCGCTTTAGACAAGCAACAGTGGGACATAGTACATATATGGGGTGTATTAAAAAATGGCGACACATAAAATGGCGTTTGTCAAAACATATTAGATAATAGACACGTTAATTTAACCAATAGTAGATTAATTATTGCAAAACTTTAGATCTACGTACATACCATACAGGTAGAATCATGAGAATTTTAAAATCATTTCATTTTTTTTAATTCATCGAAGTGCAGTAATAACATTCCGTAACATTTGCGCCTTGACTCATCGCGCCATATCTTAGACTAGTTACCTTGCAACCACGAACCGCATTATTGGAAGTTTCCCTGGCAGTGTTCCAAGCTGTGACTTCAGTAGGTACATATTTTAAAAGTAAATATTTTATACTTTATATGCACGTTCCGTTTTGTCTAAATCCCATAAATTGATTTAAAGTAAATAGCTTACATTGTTATACAAATATAATTTTTTTCAAGTTACATTTCTAAAATCTAGATTATAGATCAAGATGAAAATTAAGTAGAGAAATTTAGAATATAGTTAAGGTTATATTTTATTAACAACAGTAGTATTCTGTTGAATATTCTTGTGTTTTTATAAAGATTTTTTGACAGTTAGTTCTACTGAAGTTAACTATTATAAGAGGATCGCTATTTACTGCGCTGATATAAGCGCACCACCTAGCTCGATCTTCAGTCGCACGCATCTAGTATTTGCCAGTCACCCTGCACAGATCGTCGTTCCTTTGACCTGGGCGTCCCAAACTACCTGCGTCGAGATGCGGTATCCACTCCAATACTTACCTGTTCTAATAGTTAGCGGTTTTCCACATAAGTGAATAAACAAATCAGGCAATTTAGTGATATTAAATTGCCTGAATAGATTAATAATTAGGTGGATTATTATTACGCCGTTTTCAAGTCATCCTTATCCTAGCATTAAGATATAGAACACTGAGGAGCCCATTTAAACCCTTTGAGGTAATCTTTACGTGACTTGAGTACAAACGATGAAACTGAATAGACATTATGAAACAAAGTGGTAAGTGTTTATGTTCAGAGATAATAAATATTTTTATTTTTATTCATTTATACAGTTTTGAAATTTTAATATAATGTATCATCATCATCATTAATCTACAGCAGACCACTGCTGTACATAAGTCAAAGTGCCCTACCCAGCCCAATCTTCGACTATACGCATCCAGTTTTTTATGTCGCCCTGTATGTGATGTTATATACATACATACATTATACATGTGTACAGCAATAAACTAAAACAATAACTATTATTCGATACGAAATATCCAGATTTTGAATCACGATAATTCGTTTATTTATTTTCAGTTCGTTTGATAACAAATTTATTACTTTGTATATATCTATACGTATTAAAACGAATTGATATCTGACTGTTTATCTTTCATGCATCACAACACTATTCAAAAAGTTCAATACAAGCATAAAAGTCGAAGAAATGCAGGTTTTTGAAATAGTGCATCTATCCTAAGGTAGGTGGCATTATTCGCAAGCATTTTTTTATCATAATGAGTTCTTGAATTTCCTTCGTCGCTGGATCTCCTCCTTCGCGGGACCCCTCAGGTGGGCGAGCGTGAAGGAAAACAAAGTTTTTAAGGTGTGGATGTAGTCTTTTATCGACTCGGTCGAATATCTTCCGAGAAAATGAAGTCAGACGTTACTTCGCGAAAATCCATTACTATGTGGACAGTTAGAACTTATACTTAGCTAAGATCCACGACAAGCAAACATAATCACTTAACGGTTCTCTTCCGTAGAGTCTACTATACGTGATGCCTCGTGTTGAAGCGAAACACGTGTTGTGTGCAAGGTAGAAAAGTGGTAGAGTGTATTTGGTGTTGTTGATATTGGGTGGGAGGTGAAAAGTTGCTGACGGCCGTTTTTTCGGTAATATTGAGTTTAAGTTTCCCGTGAATCACTTCTTCACGTATAAAAAAAAACACACATTATTATTTTTCTATTTTTCTTTACTTGTCGCGGATCTTAGCTAATTAAGAGTTCTAACTATCCACATGATAAAACTAACCAAACTGAACTTAAGAGTGAAACTTATTTTAATTTTCTAAATTATTTGGTATTAGAAAACAGAATTAATATTTAATTTTGTTCGTGTAGTGACCATTGCTTAATATTGATAATCTAATTCTTAATTAAAATCAATATATAGTATGCCGAGCTCAGACGGCTCGGGATTAACCGTACCATGACCTTTCACAACACTGGACAGTTATTAGTTATAAGGACTTAAGTAAACTGTGGTAATCATTTGTAGAAATATTATGAAACTAAAACAAAAAAACGTTGTGTTCAAACTTTGAGACATGCTCAAAAATGTATAATATGATTAAAACGAAAACCCTAAACGAGCCCCCCAAATAAAATTCACAATCACCATCATCAACAAAGCCGTAACCTTATATGTATATACCTACTGAGTAGGTAAACTATACTAATAATTTATAATATATTCATAGAAGAAAAAATATTCATCAAAGAAAAAATTGTGTATACCAACAAAAATATTAACTGAAATGAAATCGTAAGTACGAATACAGGTTTTATGTAATAGGCTTATATGAAAATAGATTTTTAAATATCTATTGATATACTTTCATATTTTTTCTTCTCATACCATTTATTCCAATGTGTTATTTCGTATAATGCGATTGTGGGAGCAAATACCAGTACATGACCAGCACCGTCTAACTATAAACAAATACTAACATCCTTCAATTGAGAGCGCCCAATGTCTAGTAGTGGATTATACGCGGCACTGATGGCAAATATCATCAGCATCAACCTGCGTCTATTATTGTTATAACAGTCCCTCTGTCCAGCTCGCATCCTCAAATTCTTAGAATATGTTTCACAACCTGATGTCGGTTCTGTAAAACGTCTCATGAACACGGCAAGATTGAAGAAGTAAGACCATGCAAAATAATAGGATTTACAAATAAAGACTGCACTGTCCTGTAAGTGTGTGCACGAGAAAGTCATCAGTACGCGAACGATTGTTTAACGAACCCCAAATTAAGTTGTGACTAGGACTACTTTAATAGTGCAAACCACTTAAAGAGGGATGAATAATTGATGACGATGATGTTGAATATTGAGTTTATATAATATATATATATATATATATATATATATATATATATATATATATATATATATATATATATATATATATATATATATATATATATATATATACATGATGATATATATATGATGTATGTATGAATGAATGAAAATGAAAAAATACATGATCTTTTAAATTGTCGCCGTAAATAATAATATTCGTGTAATCAAAGCCACATTATTTATGATTGTTAGTTAATGGTCCAAAGTTAGATATAAAATTGTTTGTCACCATTGACCCTCTTCACGTTTGCATGTTTGTTTGACGTTATTGGCTCCCGAATGATTACGTTAATGGATCCAACGTTTTAACGATCTTTTAGCTTTTGGAATTGACTATAAAAGAGATACGATTTAATTTATAGCCATTAAGACGTAGCCTTTAGTCTGGCGCTTTCAAACGGGCCCCTAGCGAATTGAAACAGTGTTGATGTTCTAATGCTAATTTATTTTTTTACATATCGACATAAATTTGTGCTACTATTGTTTTTGTGCTTGTTTTTCTATATATATTTTTTTACGCATTAAAAGAGTGACGTTTAACTGGAGACATATACAGGACACGCAATGGACTTTTACGAATACAGCTACTAATATAATACTAATAGAATACTATGTCCACTATGCACGTACGAGTAGTTCATTGCTAATAGTATATTAACCCAATGTGTGCTTCCCAGCATAGAATATAGCCACGCCGTTTCAACCTGTGAGTTTCGTAAGAAGTGATTGGTATCAAAAAATTGTAAATTGCAGCAGTGTGAACACTGCTTTTCGGGTAAAGCTGATTAATAAAAACCAATGTGCGATTCTTTATCCCCACCAAGCGTAAGGATGACCGCAACACTCCTAAATTTTACGGAAAGCCAATAACCAGCTGTGGGGTGTTATGGCTGTATTGATGGTAATGACGATGATTCAATCAAACCATGAAGATAATTAAATTGTATAGTAGAAAACACAAAGAGAAATAGACTATTCCTTTCCATTGCTGCGCGCATTGAAAAGGATAAAGCGAAGCGCTCCGTATAAACACGGAGATTTTTACAATACATGGATCTACACTTTCTGCAGGTCTTATTGTACGGTGAAGGAGGAAAGTTATATAGCAAATAAATAAGTGGTATATGTAACCTTTCAATTACCAATTATTACAATCATATTATATGTATATATATATATATATATATATATATATATATATATATATATATATATATATATATATATATATATATATATAATCTGAGTAATGACCGAATCGATAGGTCCCAGTAGGCACGGGCCCGCCTACTAGGACCTACTACATCCAATTTCACCTGTAAATTGTCATAAATAAAATAAAATAATAAACACCCATCAACATAACTACGCCATTATGTTCACTGTCTTTTAGGAAAATGTAGAATGTTTGGGGAAATGAAAAGGCAGGGAGATGTCTTAAGTAAGTGTAACGGAGTGAAAAGAGGCGTAGGCGACAAAACGTAGCGCGATTGTAAAGCTACTGAACAAAAGTCAGACTTTTGGGAAATTGTAACACTTCCTCATATGGGACTGCACATACATGCTACTGCCCATATATGCTTTGGCACTATATTTAAAACAAGGGCTCAGTATGTTGTGAAGGAAAATGCAAAACTGATTATTATTCTTCCATTTTTATATTATTATGCATTAGAATAGAACGAAAAAGACAGAATTAACGGTGAACTAATATCTCGATTCCCTTTTTCCTTCAATAATTTATTTTCAAACCTATGAAATGTTCCATCGAGTGACAAGCGTCCTCCAAATGTTTGCAAACTTTGCTTACTTTATACTTACACTTGCTGGAATATGTGTATTACAAATATTCTACGCAGTTGATGTTTGTGTATTTCCCAGAAGAAATACCATGGCCGAATCGTCCCAAATAATATCATAATAGTAACGAAATGAAATATTATTTATTCAGTACTTATTGTATTTTATTGTTGAAGCAATTGTATTCAGTTGACATTAGCCAATAAAACTTCTAAGAAAACTTACTCAATTAATAACTCTTTTGCAAAAAAACTTTAATTTTTTTTATCACTTTTAATCCATGTTAAATAGTAATAGTGAATTAGATTTTAAACATATTAAAATAACAAAACACGCATATTTAACACACATATTTATAATAACTGTGTATTCGCGCTGTTTTCTTTCTTTCTTATAAAACAATTCACTTCAGTTAAGATGAAACAGGGACAGCGGCTTTATAACGAAACTGTATGATCGTTCAGCGTGATTTTAAAGACGCTTTTTGTTTCATCGGATAAATCGGATCACGTCAACTCGCCTTTACCTTCAGTTAAATAAATAACCGCAAAATTCAATTCAACAAACCGTTATAAAATAAGCTGCAGGCAACAAAGTCAAATCGTTTTGCGCGGTTAACCGCAGCGCTTTCTGTCAGGTAAGCCGTGCATTTGAATGTTTATGCCCCGAGTTGTAGGTTTCGATCCGTCAATATTTCAAATGGTGCATCAGAGTGAACATTTTTACCTAGCTATTTTCGTACCTGTTGAACTCTGGTTGTAACAGACCTCGGCACTCCGTTTCATGAAACGTCAGTTTATTTTTGATTTTTTGAAAGCTTTTATGAAAATAATTCATAAATAAAGTTTCATCCCTATAATCTGGAAGAGTGGTGTTGGTGTTTCAGTACAGTGCGTTTTTCCGAATCTACTCTCTAATCACTTTAACATTATACTTATAACTTTCAAAATCCAAGCCTTCACCTTCTTCAGAGACTGGTAACTTTTCTACAATGTTTACGGTATTACAGATATCTGAGGGCAGGGATCATTACTTTTCAACAGGCAATTGTATATTCTCAAAAAAAACTGTTCAGTAAATTAATTTATCTTTATTACTTCAATGTAATATTCAATAGGCTTTCATATTCACTTTAATTACTTATATAGTAGTTTAAAGATATTAAATTGTAAGCTGCTGGTTTTTGAAAACAAAAGTGGCTTAATAGATTTTAGTATAAACATGTATGAATGACATTTAATCATTTCTAGTTAGAGATAATGTCAAAATATAAGTTATAATGCAACTCACAAAACACATAGAAGGTTTAAAAAAACGACTGTGACTGTAATATATTTTTTTAATTTACATTTGTCCACCAACTTTCTGTGTCTGCAAGAGATATTTGCTAACTTCGTGTAGTTTATTGTGTATTTTATATTCGTTCAATCAACTCTCTGGATTTGTTTGCTTCAACAGACTGTCGCCTTGTCACAAAAAGCTACTTTAAATTATTCCCGCGCTATACGTTCCTGTACGCATCTTGAAAAACTCCCCCGGCTATCCCTAATACCCGACGAAACCAATTTGAATTCAATTTAGCTTTTTTCGAGCAAGCTTTTGTTGCCTCTCAGTTGTGTTTACCTTATTCGATTTCTGTAATTTCATTCATAACAAACTGGATTTGGGGTTCGAAAAGCCCATCGGAGTTGACAGGGGCGTTTGAAATAATATTCTCTTTGATAAGAGCCGGTTTGGCGTGGAGTCATAAGTGCTGGGGTCCGCGCAATCCTACCAGAATATCAACGAGATTTGTCAATGTTAAGTGACAAAAACTAATTACCTCATACAATGACTGTTTTTGGGGCGATTGGTACGATACCATCGTTAAGTATATCGTCGAAATAATCATTTTCATAATCATACGTATATACAATATATTACTTAGAATTAATTATTTACAATAATAAACAAAACAACAATAAAACTAATTTAACAGAAATACCAAATCATATAATGAAACACTTATCAGATAAATTTTGTGGCGCTTAACAGTTTGTGTCATAATTAAGAGAAATGCTCATAAATGTAATTATATACTAAGAATTTGATTAAATGTCATCATGATCACGAAAATCTTTGCATAGCATATATATTATTATAGTATTAGCTGTGGCAATAGAATACTTTAAAAAAATAGAATTTCATTTGAAAAGTTGTCCTTATCTGTAATTAATAGTAGATATTTAATACGTTATAATGTTTCAAATTTTATATCTGTGCTTTTAATATTATGGATGTTTATGATGGTGGTTACTTGCCATCAGTAACCCTTTTTTGCCTAACTATTTTATAACAAAAGCTTGTTCTGCGGTACTTGAAATCATCGTGACATCCTAGAAAATACTTCACACCTGTTAAGTATTTTAATATATGGAAAAAAATGCCTGGATTCACCTAATCCACAGTCGATAACAGGATTTTTTTTTTTAGTTGTATGTGGTTATAGTTTCAATTCACTTGATTGATTTTGATACAACTTCCAAATAATATTATTTTAAACTTCGTGTAATAGTACATATTAGTCGTAATATGTTTCTAAATATAGCCACGTAATTGAAAATTTTACAATACACATTCGTTATGCATCTTTAAAGTAATTTTAAAATGGTTTTTAAAGCGAGATAATTTATATGTATGAACATTTAAATCATCATCATCATCAGCAGCAGCCTGCGGCAGTCCACTGCTGGACATAGGTCTCCCCCATGGAGTGAAATAAAGTAAATTGAATTATACAATTTATTTTTTTATGAACATTTAAATAATTAAACTTAATCAGTGCTTAAAATATATTTAATACGTGACTTTGAATCGAAATAAAATCTGTTTTTTTTTAAAGAAAATAATTTCTTGGTACAATAATTTCAAGCCGTATGAAATCTAAAAATGTTTAAGATGTTATTATGCCATGCTTTAATAAATGGTAATAAAATTAACCTAAAGGATAAAAAATGTTAATCTAGAAAAAGTTGACTTCAAAAGTTCTATTTTGTTGTTCTTTTGAATTGCGGCTACAAGAGAGAAAAATACCAACTTTCAAATAGAGTCCAAGTTTCTTTAATAGTCGCTTAACTATTTAGCGTTCCTTTAAACTAATCTAAGTCGGTGTAAGCGATGCTTTTTAAAGTTACGAAATCGCGGCGAAACTTTACATGGTCATTCCAGATTAAATTTTAATTGAACAACCTGTTGTGGGCTTGATATCCGCTTTTAATGCAACCAATAAACTTAAAACAACTGGTTGTAAATTGGAATATTGCGTAAAGTGAACGGTAAATGATAATGTTTTTGTCAATTTGTCTATCATCTACAAGGCCGGCCTCCAGCTGTGCTAGTGAGACAAGACAAACAATAACACGGCACCCCATGGCTACTTGTTGTCTTGCGACCATTCCGATTATATCTCATCTCGTTGCTAATGGGCCATTGACAGGCACTCTTTGAGTTTAATTACGAGTTATTTATTACATAATTAGACATATTCAGTGTAGCACGGCGCAATGACGAGATAAAAAGATAATATGTGTGTTATAAAATAAGTTTTAAAGAAATATTTGAGTACATCAGTTATATATAGGTACAAAGATATTAATTAAAATCAAAATTTTATTTATTGGAATAATGTAACGTAGAAATAAGTTGAAATAATATACAGGTTAGGTAGGCTTCGGAACTTACATAAATAAATAGAGAACTTAGAGTAAAATTAACTAAGAATCTCTGATAATATTGAATTTACCTAATCGAGGTATGAAAAATCTATGATATTAATAACATTTTGTATATTACAATAAAAACACAAAACAGTATATAAAAATCATATATGTAATTGTTAAAATTGTCATTAGAGTGCGGCAGTCTATTGCTGGATATAGATAGGGCATAAAGATTAGCACCACCTTGCAAATCGTTAATCCGTCTGGCAGGGGATCGTCCACACACTACGTTTACTAAACTGCAGCGTCCATTTGAGCATTCATTTACTCCAAGTCGAAAATCGGACCAAAAAAGTCGATTGTTCTTAAGATAAACTTATACATACAGATTAAAACCTATTGATACACTATGGTATTTACGTCATGGATTCCATTGCCTGTATAACAAATATCATTTATTACAATCTAATAATTAAATGTTAGTACTTAGCCTCAGAAGGCGCAGCTTTAGCAGTGCACAATGCATATGTATACTATATATACTTTTACATATATTATCAATATCAATATGTATTGATATTGATAATATATGTATGTAATGGAATCGAGAATTTTCTGATATAATTATCTTTTATCTTCATTTAAATTAACCTCATTAAGATTTAGATAGTGTAACTACATATCATTAATCTCTAGTTGTGTACTTTACATGCTTGTTCGCTTCAGTTGGAGACTTTTCAAATATACTTCACTCTAAGATGTTCATTTTCAAAGCGGTTCAGACGCACCAGGCAAATTACTTTTTTAATTAGTCGGGGTTCTCTTTTATTCCATTCACTCTAATTTAGGGCTAATCCGTATCTGGTTGGTTTTACAGCCCCAAGCACACTTTGCCCTCCGTGCATTGTATTCTTTATTATAAAAAGACCCCACATTTAACATCTTGAGTAAAACGAAGGGTTATCAAAGGTCCAATGTTAGGGACTCATTTATTTACTTCTTATAATGAACTCAATATCTACATCGAACCTAAATAAACGACTGATTTAACCGACTATTAAAAGCAAACATCATAAATCAAAATGAAAATAATTGTGTATCGTTTCGCCTGGGGTCATTGTAATCAGGTTGTGAGGTTCTTTATTTATGTTCAAAGCTAAAGCGCATTACGTATACGCACGTAGTATAGAGTATACTATTATACAAGTCAATAAAAAAAAATACTTAATTGCAAATATGAAATATTTATAATTGAATATTAAAACTTATTAAACACACTAACAGCTAAATGTTACTGCTTAGAAACAATTGGTCAGATCTATAGAAAATGATCAAACATAGAGTTATCAAACATAGATCAAACATATAACAGACAATTAACATTGTCTGTTAAAACTTTGACGTGAAATAAAACTATGTGAATATGAACTTTTTTAAAGTATTCTTTATATTCATTGTTCGCTTTCTATCAGGCGACACGCCTGCAAGTTTATTCATATCACAAGAAAACCTCTCTCATTTTGAGTGCCGCCAACATTCAGCAGTTTCACTGTTGAATATAAGCGACGTAACGGCTGTGTTTATTATTAAGATATATTTTAGTAAAAAAAAAACATAAAATAATAATAATAGTTTTCATTTGAGACATTTATAGTCTTACGTACGCTTATGACGTAATATGTTTTTGCATGAATCAAAACGGTGTACATACATGATAACAACGTATTTGTGTAGGTAAGTGTAGTGATCCTCGAAACAACTTCCAAAGGGTCTCTTAACGTGTTATAGTTTCGTGAACCATCGTTAATTAATTCCAAACTAATCCGAAGTGTTGATCGACGTTATCCGATCCTCAATCTATTCACATATCTATGTAGATCTGATACGGAGATTGTTAATATTGTGTAACAAGTGTGGGACGCGTGCAGCGGGCAATGTCGCAATCAAGTAAACGCTTCGAAAGTTTCTATTGGTCATTTGCGTATAATTCGTTTACAGGACTATTTGATGGCTTCTTAACATACAATTACATTTATCTAACATTAGCTATACACGGTATGTTTTGCAACACATACGTTAAAAAAGGGTAGTTTCTTTTTTTATTGAACCACAATTATTAATATGAAAATTTCATAACAATCCGATGAATGGTTTAGAAACGTATAGAGGACTAATATATAAAGATATATTCAATTTTATTTACATATATACATGTATATGTAAATAAAACCTCCTTTTCTCTCTGGTCGATCTCAGACATCACACAGCGGGTCATTATACTCTTCCATTTTATGATAAACTCGGTGTTTTCTTCGTAAACTTCATTGTAAATTTCTTGGGAATTTAGTGCAGTGTACTTTGCCTTTACCCTTGCCTTATGCACTGTACATTTTTTTGAAGTTATTTAGACCCCAGGGTTTGCTGAAGCCTCTTCGGACCGGTTTCCCGGTCGGGTATATGGTTATACCGCCATTGCTCGGTAGCCAGAGCCTCGTCTACCTAGCAGGGAGTATTCGGTACTTGTTTAGGTATCGCCGTCGAAGCGCGTGCAGGTGAGGTTGACTTGGGCCCGATAATATGTTATTACCGTTCTCCCCTTTAACTACTCAATTACTTAAATATTCTTTAAATGTTTATTTGAAAAATTCATACCAATTTGGCTACAACATACATGATGATCTTATATCAACATACTTGGATCAATGGCGAAGCTATCATTTTCGTAAGCAATGGTCATGGGCTCAATTGCGACATCGGGATAGATATAAATATGTATGTATGGTCTACAGTCAATCCACCATATACAGGCGTAGGGGATAAAATTTTATTAATAACACTAGTAGTGAAAAGTTGAGATGAAGTAATAAATAATTTCCGTAGGATCAAAAGTAATATTTATTTCATGCTCAATAGAAAAGTTATGAAATTTTGTCTGACCCAAAATAGTTTCCTGCGAAGCAAGTGAAGTGGATTAACATTCCAGAGATTGCTATCAAACAAAGTTCGACTACCCGTGCCCGGACACATTGTTATTTCCATTCTGAGTGTAAAAATGTTTAACATGAAGGAACACATAAAAGCTCACGCAAACAAAAAATAATTATTTATAAATAAATAATATATATAATGACGTAGGTATTAATACATATATAACTATTTATTATTTTGTTTGTTTTATAGCATACACAGTGTGCGTGTGTTAAAAACACACACACACACACACACATACATACATACATATATATATATATATATATATATATATATATATATATATATATATATATATATATATATATATATATATATATATATATATATATATATATATATATATATATATATATATATATATATGTGTGTTATCAATATATAATTGTACAAATATATAATAAAGAAGAAATGGAGTCCTTTCCCCTTCCAACTTATGTCCTTATCCTAAGATACAATATGCATCTGCAGTTCCCTTACTATTGGGATGCCGCTTGCTCAACACGAACAAATTCAAATTTGTATACAGCTTACAAATAGCTTAAAAGTATTCAACACAGTATTCTATAGCGAAGATCTAAGTGTCACTTTATTTTACTTAACACCAGGTTAATTGGCCATAAATTAAGTGCTGACTTAAAGGCTCGCCAACCTACCTTGTTCGTTCGCTTACATTAAGTTACGCGAAGTTAATTTAAAGAACAACACTTTGTGTTCTAATTACGTCCGTGTACCGTTGTCTCGTTCGTTTTATTATCGCTGTATTTTTTTTAATTCCATTGACAATTATTTGATAGCGCTAGTGGTTGATTTGAATTTTGCTCGTTATAAAATTTATTTAATGTTAGTAAACCTTCTTTATTTCGTAGGCGATTATGGCAATACATAAATACCAGTGATCAGTTAACAACGTCGACCTAATAATAAAAACTACCCTACGATCCCTAATCTACCTACTGGTACTACGACGATTCCCCACATCAGCGAGTAAAGCCAATGTCCAGAAGTTGAAGTTATATTAATTGACTTGAACTTTTCAATCACTAACATTTTAATTGTGTGTAGTATAATATAGTAGATATAATATATTGACGATATATTATCTTTATGGTGTATCGTATATCTCTGTACAAATTTGCAAATTATAAATATTTTCACTTTCATGCGATAAATTAACTAAGTGGTGCGACTGTCACTTATGTAGTCAATTCTCGCATCGGGATAAATATACATTTATCATACGCATGTATGGCCTACAGATATTAATTCCGAGTCTAGT
The DNA here is from genome assembly GCA_031353405.1 of Baronia brevicornis. Taxonomy (NCBI): domain Eukaryota; kingdom Metazoa; phylum Arthropoda; class Insecta; order Lepidoptera; family Papilionidae; genus Baronia; species Baronia brevicornis. The sequence continues at coordinate 10,930 of JASFAT010004683.1, read as the reverse complement.
TAATCTGTCAATCTGCATTGAACAATTTTGGTGGGTTCGTTCCATAATGAAAAGACCCGTGCGCAGCAGTGGGATATGTATGGACTGTGAAAATAAAATATTTTCACTACGGAGCCTTTTGTATTGTATCAGTTTAATATTAATGATAAAAACTTTGCAGTCACATTAAATTCTGTTTTGTTGTGAGAGAGTCATGATAGCACGAATACCAGAGAAGTTACATACCCTCAAAGAATATCACCGTTAAGTAGTAGCATTTATTTTTTATTTAAAAAAAACTAGCAGTATTATTATTATTATTACTAGAAATCTTGTTAACCGTTCCAACTAAGCTTGAAAAAATTTTTGTGCTGGGATATAGTACACATCAATAGTCCAGTGGAAGATACGGACTCACGACGTACAGATCGTACGGCCGAGGCTTATCGACTGAGCTATTACTCCTTACATTTTACTGCATTAGTGCATTTCGTACACTGATTTCTGAGTTACGTATGCCCAATTCCTTTTCCCATTTTCCCCTCACATTAAATCCTTCCCTTTCATTATTCACATCTTTACCTAATGTAGTCAAGGCGGAAAGGTAGGCAACAAAGGCAGTCGCTTGCTTGTTTGTCTCTCTATTATATAAAATTTTTTTTATATTGAAATTAGAAATTTATTACGAACTAATTGGCAGTCAACTTGTGTATCTTGCCATATTTCACATATGGATATCAAACTTGAGCGTAAGACTCAGAAACATCTTCTCAAACTAAGAAGTTGACAAAGAGGAATTGAAAAAAGTATGTTGGGCTTGACGCTAGAAAACTGCAAAAAACCAAAAGACATAGGTGGAAGATATGTTAAAAAATAAGACAGTTGAAATGGCGATGGACAAGATATATGACAAGCGACAGTAGGATAAAATGGATGAAAATTATAACTGAGTGGCAATCATGTGATGGTGGAAGAAAGAGAGGCAGAGGTTAAGCGATGGACAAGTGACACTAAGGTAATTGGAGGGATAATCTGGTACAGAAAAGCTCAAAATAGAGAAGAGTAGAAACAGCTGGAAGAGACCTGTGGATGTATCACAGGACACGCTATATACTAAATCGTTAATATGTTAACATAATTTACAAACATTTGTATGCCTAAAAGTTAGTATTAACAATAAAGGCTTATTATTAATTGGCAGTCAATTGTGACATTCAGCTTTTCTTAGTCGCAACCAACCATACGTCTTCCTCGCAGTTATCTACGAGAAACACCTGTCGCGAGCTCGGAAGTAAGCGGGACTTTGTTTGCAGCTATTCTACCTCCTTAATTAGACATCCTGATGACTGGAGCGTTCATTAATTTTATCGTAAAACGAGGGTAAAATAGAGCAAGCGATGTGAGAAGTTGTTTTATCATATTTCTATTACCTTACACTTTCGTGTGATGTTCTATTACCTTACACTTTCGTATAAAATGACACAGTTTCTAAGACATCGGACGAATGCGATGGTAGTACTCAAAAAATTATTATATTTTAGTTATTATTTCAATCAATTTAATCAAAATATAAATCATTTTTCCTAGTCATAAAGTTACTAGAGTAATCACATTATATGTATCGTGATAGTAATCACATTATAATATACATTCTTTTATATCAAATTAAAAACCGATTATAAGAGATAAGAGAATTTGAACTGAAGTGGCATTGGGCTAATCACGTTTTTCAGAGAACCGACAACCTAGGTTTCACTGAGCAACGATCTGCAGAATTTAAATGTGTGTAACCAAAAATTGAGTTAGGTAACTAAAGTAGGTGTTAAACCTATGTCCAACACTGGACGAATTTAAAATGATAATGATATTGTTATTACATTTCTAGTCTATCCTCGAATATGGGAACCGGAAAATAACCAAAAATATAATCTAGCTTAAAATTAAAACAGAAATAATCTGTAAAAATAATTGTTTTATTTAAATTGATAATAGTAGTTAAGAACTCTCGGAAATCTATTGAAATGCTCCTTTATACAAACATATTTATAAATCACAGCTATCCCTAAAATCAATAGACATTCTAAATTTAATGTTTGATCTAGTTAGCCTTTAATCAGACATTTTAAAATGATACATCAATATTAATTACCGTGTTAAAACGATCGCGCGGGTTTTTAAGCGCTTAATTAGTCTGAAACCGTCTTTTTAAAAGCCCATTACGATGACTCAGCTGTAAAGCTCCATCCGTTTAGTGCTGGCGATGAGTAGTCTTGTAATTTTGTTTTTTTTTTGTCTATAATTAACATCCTTGAGGACATTATGAAATCTTTTATGCAGGCGCGTTGAAGAAAGATACAATTCTCTTAAAAGTTTTATTTAAAATTTGTATATATTATTTAAATCTGTTTGTATTTTTATATGGCCACAAAACTATAAAATATTTTTATGGCATAGGAGGGCAAACGAGCAAGCATGCCGCCTGATAGAAAGCAATCATCGCCGTCCATAGGCAACCGCGACACCACAGGAGTCACGGAAGTGTACCGATGTCGTATTGATTCGGAAAAATCGCCGAAGGTAGCTGGTTCCACAGAGTGGTGATGCGTGGAAAGAAATTTCGAGATAAGCGCACCGTAGTAGATCACAACCACACATCTATATTGTTTAGTATATTTGTGTAGTAACAAATATGTTGTTTTTTTTTTTAAAAAATTATATAATGATTCCATAATATGACCTAGCCTGAACCCTCAAATATAATATATTTCAGGGTTCAGACCAGGGTTAATAAAACTGATTAACAAATGTGAAAATCCAATGACAGGCATTTCTTTAAACATAATTTTACGCATTTTAATTATTATCATTAAAAAATATTTCCAAACATTAAACACGAGAAACATTTATCGGTCAAACGTGCATAATCGAACAAATTAAACAAAAAAAATTTTCATTCATCTATGTAAGTACTAAGTATAACTCTTCCGTAATAATGACTCTTTAATTTTCTAGGCGTTTCCACCTCTTCTTCTTATGATCATTCTGCTATAAAATTAAAAGTTAAAGAAACTATTGTCTATTTAATTTACTTTTATTCAAAACCCAACCTAATAATATTATTTTATAACGTTATATCTTTCTTAAGCATATATTATTATTAATAATAAATATTAAGGACATTAAGAAATATAAAGCATATATATTTTTATTAATATGGATGTGATATAATATCTATTTTATAGAACATACACATATGTTTTCTTTGATCTTAAATACATCAATATCAGCCCATGGCAATCCACTGCTGGACATAGGCCTCACCCAAGGCGCGCCACCTAGCCCGATCTTCGGCTACACGCATCCAGTCTCTGCCAGCCGCCTTGCGCAAATCGTCGCTCCATCTAGCAGGAGGGCGTCCCACACTACGTTTGCCGAGTCGCGGTCTCCACTCCAGCACTCGTCTACTCCAACGATTGTCGGTTCTCCGACAAACGTGTGAAGAGCTATGTCGGTGACTCTGGTTCTCCGGCGAATTTCTTCATTTCGAATTCTGTCCACCAGAGAAACCCCGAGCATAGCTCTCTCCATAGCCCTCTGAGCGATTTTGAGCTTGGCTTAAATACATATTTCTCCAAAAATAAACAAATTTTTTAAATAGTCAAGTATACCACATATCTCTCTTATCCTACGGAACCCAAAATGAAATTCATTGTCCTCAAATCATTGTTGTTGTAAATATACTGAAGTTTACTTGTTCATTTTGTATCATATCGTATCTTTTACATATAAAACCACGCATATGCCTTCCTTGAATAGGCAAACAAGGTAATAAGAGTATATTCGAAATTGGCTTTCATTGAAAATACATTTTTTTAATTAATATTTCTGACGATTTAATCAGACAAAATTACTGCTTTTGACACAATACTTTTTAATAAAATGGAAGTGAATTCGATTCTGGCATCAAAATAAATATATGCTAATCCATCTTGCTGCAAGCGTTAATGGCTTAGTGTCCTTCTTTACACAAATGGAGAAGCCGCGTGCGCAGCAATGTGACATAAGCTGTGGAAAAAAGTTGTATTCTCTTTTAATGTTATTTTGAATATCGAAATTTTTATCTGTTTTAAAACCCTTCTTATATTTATGATATTTTTGCATGCTTAGCAACATTTTTTTATTTAAGCATATTTTAGCTTTTGTTGAATTAAATTTTATTAATTTAAAGGTCCCATCTGTAACTATACGTATAAAAAAGGAATATTTTTAAAACAATATCAAAATTGCTAGACCCATTAAGAAATACGGGGACAAGCTTTAAATTGTGTGGGTACTAACTCACATACATATGTACACACAAATATGTACCATACTTTTCTTTTCTTTAATGGCAATGAGTTATAACTATAATGCCGGTGTTAAGTAAAATACAATAATATCAAATCTTTTGAAACGTAAATAGTCAGCTTGTCACATTACGTCTTGATAACATGGTGGCTATTTTACCAAAACCTACTATGGACTTTTTCAGTCAACTTAAAAAATCACGATCTGCGCTTTTGTTTCATATCACTTATACACCTTAATCAAACTATATTGTATAATAAGCCACTATAATTAAACAATATAAATAAGATTGTAAAAATGAAATAAAAACACAATGTCACTGATGTAAGTTGGCGGGAAAAGTCCTTGTACCATACTTACACTTCAAGCATGTTTATGATCTACTTTTGTAACAAAATCAGCAGTATAATCTTGTACAAAGCGTCAGCTGTAACGATACTACTTTCTCTTTGTCTCGGCGAGTGTAGGCGTTCCTTCTTTGACAAACGATATAATAAACACCCCAAAAATTAGATGTAAATTCGTATAGTATTTTCTAACTTTAAAATGTGTTACTCAAACGTCAAAATCACAGAACCATGACTATATGAATGTATGACAGCAGTAGACTGCCGCATTGATTGATTAATATTTATGAATATCTAATTAATAAAGGATTTGAAACCACTGTATGCTGTGCATAAGCGTCTTTAATTTTAATGTATTAGGTTGCACTAAAAAATTAAGCTCATATTTCGGTATTGTAATCAGTTCTGATTGCAGAATATATTTAAAAAATAATGATAAATAATAAAAATAATGCTTAAAATACTAAATCATGGATTCAATTCCTGAACTGTGACAGAAATTATATATGTATAACCTATAGGTATTTATTCCGAATCTGGATATCTCGCCAATCCGTCTTGTCCAAGCGCGTTGGCTTAATAGCCGTTCCTCCAAAAACAGGGATGCTCTTGACCTTGTGAGTTAAATAGACTATCACATGATAGATCAGAAACTGTGAGTGACATATGAGCTTCGCTTCGTTCAAAATTTAAAACAATAATAAGCGGGGTTCTCTATTTTTTTCTGATAAATTATTCAAATCATAATCCGAGTGATGGAAGCGATCCCGAGACCATGTTCCGTCGACTCATCCGACAGGTCTAATTTAATGCGTGCATTTATTATTGGTAATGGAATTAACCGCGCCCGATTATCATATGATTTGATGGACGTACTATCTCCCGATCGCGGCACCGGCACCGTGCCGCCCACAATACTTGAAAAAACCGACCCGGGCACCTCGAGCCCACAGACGATGTAGTCATTACGACTAATTATTGTTATCTGTATAGTAGCAATCGTTCTGCCGTGTTCATTTAGTACCGTCTTACGATAAAATATTAAATTAATAACGTTTTTTAGCACTTTTTTTGATTCAGAAACATTGCGAGGTTATTATTATTTGCCCAGGGGGCATTATTTATATACATATTGCAGGGGGGAATTTTGTTTCATTTGTAATAATAACATAGCGGCAACCGGTAGGCTTTGATTGGATTACTTTATCCTTCTTTACCTTCATTATTTGCAATGATATGAATGTTTTGTGATTAAGGTTCTGTAAAACGTACACAAATATATTTCAAAATAATGCATATTTAAAAAAATCATTTTAAATTTTTAATAAAGAAGTGATCTTTATGGTGAATCACCACAAAAAATGTATCTATAAAATTTGCACAAGTAAATTAATAACATGACTTGGTCACAGTAAACGTAAGCCGGTTTATTTCCATTAAAATACATTTTATATTAGCGACTGAAGCTTGTTAAGTCACGTTCGTGTTACCTTGTAGGAAAAGAAATGGATTGACGGAAAAATAAGTGCGGCAACGGATCGTGAAGAATAGGCGAGGGAAAGTAAACGGAACAATGCTCAATTTGGCTGGCGTAGCTAAAACGGCCAGCTGCTTTGGACGTGACTGCCCTCTTATAGAAACAGGTTGAAGGATTAAATATATGTATGTATAATAATACAGTTTTAAAGCCAAGTTCGTATAACGTACTTGGAACATACAGTTCATAATTTAAAATTAATATTTCATTGTGAAAGTTTATAAATAAATTGTTTACTCCTTAATGAATACACAAATACTTGATTGATATATGTGAAGTTTAACGCTTTTGGAGACAATGGTCGCGGGCTCGATTTCCGTATCGTATTTGTATGGCTTACAAGTATGTATTTATTCCGTATCTCGGTGTCCCGTCAATTCGCCCTAGGACAAGCGTAGTGGAAATCGCGAGCTCCCGTACCTAGCAAAATATTAGCAGACTAAACTTTTGAATTTAACCCTCCGAAAACCTGTTGGATAAGCACAAACATATAATTAGCTTATACGTATTCATTACAGTTTGCCTTTAATTAGTAAAATAAAACTTGAGCAAATAAGGTGTGTGCAGGTGTTTAAAATAGTTTTTCTTCGAACACTGATATTGACGTGTTAAGTTAAAATGAATAGTATAAATTAAAAACGACCTAATTGCATTTTACTTCATCAATCAATCGTCAAACAATGACAGTTATAAAGCCTATACTATTTTAGGCATATTTACTATTATAAAAAGAATTAGACTACCAGACTTCTCATTCATCGTTTCTATGTTCTATCCCTGAATGTAATTTGTGTCTGTTCGTTGACTTTGAGACAGTGCATTTAATTTTTTTTTGTTTTCGACAGTATTTAATGAAGTATCCATTTAGTTCCATTGAATTTGTGAGGTTTTGAATGAGACGAATTGTCTTGTCTTTCTTTTTTTGGATTTTATATTTCTTTCTTTAATTCTTTGATTAGTTATAACTATTATGCCAGTGTGAAGTAAATTGAATCATATAATATCAAGTATCTTCAAATGTACTAGTCATCTTGTCACGTCACGTCTTGATAAAATGATGGCTTTTTTTCAAAAACTTCCTATGGACTTTTTAGTCAACTTCATAGTCAACTTTTTAGTCAACTTAAAAACGCATTTATTTCATATTACTTCACTTATATGCGTTAATCTACCTATATTATATAATACGCCACTACAATTAAACAATATAACTGATGCTAATATAAGATTATATGAATAGAAACACTTCTACTAATAAATATGACATAAAAACGCTACGTCACTGATGTAAGTTGGTGGGAAAAGTCCATCTTCTGTCTTTGTGCCTTCTTAAGAGAAGGCTTTTATGACGTTTCTGGGCTTTTCTAAAATAAGTCCACTGTTGTTTAATCCATTAATAAAAGAACATTAAAACTTTATCAATTACTAAAAGTTGTGTAATGTTTAGTGAACAAAATTCATGTAATTTTAATTTATTTCACACTCTAAGTAAGTGCGTACAAAAGAATGTGCCGTACTTCGATGCGGTTTGGCAAACATCACATGCCATCGAAAATATTCTGAAACGTGCAGATTTTCATTCCATTTTTCTTGTTTTTTATACCACGTGGCCCGTCCGTAATTCGAATGCAAAATAACAATGTTTGCACTCTTTTAACAGAATTTACGAAAAGTTTACACAGACATAGACATATATCTACCTACGAGATACCAACGCTCATTCTTCTTCTATATTTTTATTTTTTACAATCCATATAAGTACTAATGCTAGGCATAGGGCCTCCCCGTTTCTTAAGAAATGGACGTTAACCCAACACGCTTGTCTAAGGCGGGTTGGCAAGATACCTAAACACGAGTTTGGGTATCCAGTGCGTCCGCCTTAAATGTCTAACTACTACTACCATATATGTAACCATCTAACCATATATATGTAATTTTATCCCGATGCGAAAACAAACCTGCAACTCTTTACTCCAAAATCGGTAATTTTACCACTGAGTCTATATCGCTCAACTTCAATAAAATACAATGAACCTTCTCATACAATAGTAAAATTTTCATTGAAATTATATTAATTGAAAAACAGACCACTTCGATGAAAAAATTGTTTCAATGTCGTAAGTGTGAAGATTAATCGGGGATGCGGCGGAAAACATGCAACGGGGTGTTATTTTGGAAAGAATTCCGGAAACGTGCTTCCATGCTGACCCCCTGCGAGTAACAAATGCCCGTTGTGTCGGGACGGATGGCGGCCATTCGTTACGTACGATCGCTCATTTGAATTTGGAATTGTGTCTCAATTTCAAACAGCTTTCGATACATTTGCAGAATATATTTCATAGTACTATTTGTCTCCACGATCGATGTGAGGAATTTGTTCTGTATTTTAGAAAAACAATTCATATCTATACACTCTTACTTATATAAAATTTATTTATTATAAAATAGTCTTTTATTTCCCTTTAAAGATTATTTACAAATTTTCTATTAAATAAATTTAAACTGAACTAATAATTAATATTATCTGCAAATTAATTTTCTGTAGCTCCTATATGTGTCACTGTGGGGCGCGGGTCTCCGCATTTCTAGGGGAATAGAGGCTTAACTCACAACGTTTGTTTAAAGCACCCAAACTAATAGCAATAGAAACCTGTAAGCCCTATAAATATGTATATGATATGAGAATAAAACCCCCAGTTATTGACTCTGAAAACGGCAGTTTTGCTACTTAGCCAACTAAGTTATATAAACAACTTATAAACAGATATCTCAGGAAAAACAGATGAAATAATACAGTATACACGTAGAATTATAAGCGACGGAGGGAGTCAAAAAATATACAGAAGCTCGCTTTTCAACGTCAGCAGACTATTTTTTTTTGGGGACAATACGATTTGTACGAAGTATTTATAATTTTCGTCTCGAGGCAGCATTGTGTCGAGGTTTAAGGAAGCAGGAAACCATTACGGTACTATGTGCAGGGCTTCATACAAGTTTCGGTGATAGCACACATCATTTGTAAAGTTCTTTGCATCTTGATATACATAAACACACATCCATATACTTGCTTGAATAGACGAGATTTTCACATTTTAAAATGTATTATTATTATTATACTCGTATATAAATTAGGACATTGGTTTATACTAAGTCAGTATCGATATTAAACATTTTTTATTTTTTTACGATTACCAAGAAAATTTTACGATTATTAATGGAGTCAGGCGTTACTTTGCGGAAATCCATCACTATGTGGACAGTTAAAAGTTTTACTTAGCTAAAATCCGCGACAAGCAAATCCATGAAAGATACTTCATGAATTGACTTAAATTTTGAAAAAAATGGGAAGACCCACGCCCAGCAGTGGGACATATATATGAGCTGTGAAAAATATTGAAGGACATTTTGATATTATATACACATCAAGTAATGATTGTAGATGTGTGTGGGTGAGATTTGTTATATTATCAGTTTTTTTCTTACTGTTGTAAACATTCCATATGTAGATGTAAAAAGCATTTACCAACTCATGTGATAATTAAATGCTTGTACACAATCAAACATCCATTTCTTACAAGTAGTGGTGAAAAGTAAATTTTGAACAATAAGAGTAACGAAGACTTTGAGAACAGGTGATAAATTGTATGTTTAGTCATTCCTGTCATTGTGGATAAAACTTGCGAAGTGGTACAAAATGAGTGTTTATATGTATGTATGTATTGGTGATTGCTTTTTATTTGACACATTTGTTTGTGGTTGTCAGTAGAATTATATTCAAAATTTAAAAACAAAACAATTATCGTTTTTCCCCCCAATTTACATGAGTGACGTTTATATTATTAACTTTTTAAGTTGACTGAAATCGTCTATACAAGGTTTTAATAGAAGATCTCATTTCAAGAGATTTCATAATATTATTTTACATGACATAATAGTTATAACTAATTGTCATCAAAGAAAAGAAAAAAAATAAAATTTGTTGGCCTAAGTAGGAATTGACTTTCATTTTTTATGATCTATTATTATAGCAATATACATTATGTGAATGGCTGCATGTAATGCCAATAATAATCGACTGAATATATAAAGTAAAAAAATATATGCCTCTCAAGCCTGCCTGGCACTATACATCATATTTTCTTTCAATATTTATTTCATGTTTAAATTTTAATGGAAATCGCCATAAATTACATGTGCAATAAAAATAATAATCAGCATAAATGCTCAATAAGTATTTAATTTGAACAAAAAACTATGGAATGACTATTTTAAACTATTTGATAGTCCAGCAAGGGCCCTATCTGGTATCTCTAATTTGAGGATGGTTGGTATCTCCATTTTGAGGATGAATCAAGTGTGAATGAGTAATAAGGGCAGGCCTTACATTGTAACTAGCAGACTTCCGTGACCAATCGTGATGGATAGCGTTAATTTATCAAAGCATGCTTCAATTTTATAACTCGCAGGTTGCGTGTGTGACAGAATATTCTATTACTTGCGCCTGGACGATTAATCTTCAGCTGGTACGTTATTAGTGTCTAAGTTGGATTAATGACTATTTGTTATGCACCTGAAGGTTATTTTTCAATGTACACTTCGGATCCCTTTTTATTATTGGACCAAATAAAGCCTTGTTTTATTTCATTACAAACTGGAATGTATTTTTTATCGCGGGTAAATCTACTTAATAAAACCTACTTTTTTCCACCTGATATTATAA
>JASFAT010002672.1:0-98079 GCA_031353405.1 Baronia brevicornis | reverse complement strand
CAATGCTACTCGGAAAAATTATGGTTTATATAAAAACAATGCTACTCGGAAAAATTATGGTTATATAAAAACAATGCTAGTCGGAAAAATTATGGTTATATAAAAACAATGCTAGTCGGAAATATTATGATAATATAAAACAATGTTGGTATGGTAATATAAAAACAATGCAAGTCACAAAAATTATGTTGATATAAAATAATGCTACTCGAAAAAAATATGGTTATATAAAAACAATGCTACTCGGAAAAATTATGGTTATATAAAAACAATGCTAGTCGGAAAAATTATGGTTATATAAAAACAATGCTAGTCGGAAATATTATGATAATATAAAACAATGTTGGTATGGTAATATAAAAACAATGCAAGTCACAAAAATTATGTTAATATAAAATAATGCTACTCGAAAAAATTATGGTAATATAAAATAATGCTACTCGAAAAAATTAAGGTAATATAAAAACAATGCTAGTCGGAAAAATTATGGTCATATAAAAACAATGCTAGTCGGAAAAAATTATGGTTATATAAAAACAATGCTACTCGGAAAAATTATGGTTATATAAAAACAATGCTAGTTGGAAAAATTATGGTAATATAAAAGGTACAGGTATAAAAAATAGTTCACGATCTATCCTCAAACCTACCCAATATACAAAAAAATGTATAAAAATCGGTGAAGCCTTTTCAGAGGAATTCGATAACAAAAACGGTGACACGAGATTTTTATATTAGATAAACAATACATAGATTAAATTCAAGTAAAAAAAACTACATTTGTTTGTTTGATTTTAATAACTTTTTAAATATTATGTTTAAATTAAAAATTCACGTATAAAAGTAAAGTTGTGTTGTTGTACATGATGTAAAGTAAAGAGATCGATAACCTCTGCAAAAAAGCAGCATGGTATGCTGCATGTAGTGTATTTGTAATAAATACACTATTAATAAGTGTCCAATAATAAGTATAATATATCATCATATACATGACAGTGCAGTACCATGTGATACTGATTTGTAAATGTATAGAACAATGTTATTTCATTAGTATTTTATGAAAAATAAATGGCAAAAACGACACAGATTAACTATTTTTATTTCTGCTGAGCACGTGCCTGCCCATTTCTGGAGGAACGAACGTTAACCCACCACGCTTGTCCAATACGGATTGGAGTGGTTACCAGAATCACAATAAATATCTCGTTGGCCATACATATATAATGTTTATTCCGATATGAGGATCAAACGCGCGATCATTGGCTGCGTGGGCGAGGGACTCCGCTACTGTGTCAATTGGTCGTCAACTGAAGTGACAATACAAATAGAAGAAATGACAAATGAAGAGACAATAGGTTGTTCACATTTGTCGAAAAACTAATACACGCTGTTGGAGACGAATGTTAGAGTAAATGCCACGTCTTTGCAAACGTGCCTCCGGACGCCTCCCAGTTAGACTGACGATCTCGGCAGAGCGTCTGGTAGAAACATGTATGATGCGGATGCATGTGGCAGGTCACTATCGTAGGCTGAGGCGAGATGGCAAATTACAGAAGATATCCATATGACCAATTTATGTGTATACATTGCTGTTTATATTATTGACAAAATCAATTTAGAAGCTTATAAAATATTGCTTACGTAATGCAGTCGAGGATGGAAGAGTACTGTCGTTCGCCGGTACCCTTGGTTAAGGTCTGCATACGAGTCTTAACCACGTCCAATGGATTTACAAACAACGCCGCCGATGAACCGGCTACACAACCCATGATGAATGACCACCTGCGAAAAATATCACAAGATAGTAATAGTTTGTATATGTGACTTTTATCAGTCTGAGACAATCAAATACTTGAACAATGGAAAATCTTTTCCCAAGATACACAACTTCGAGCTCGATCTTCTGCTGCTGCGAGTTAATCTCCATAGATCATTGCTTCACCTAGCCAGGAAAACATCCTACACGTTTGGCAAGACGTAGGCTCTTCTCATCCTCACTTTTCATCCATTGCAAAGTTGTTGTAGCACTCGCCCTAACCAAATTCGGCACTTTATTCAGGCTTCTTTTCGTATTAAAAATACAGTAAACGTTCCTATAACGCTTTTATAACGCGATTTCATGTCTCTCGTATAACTCGATGATTTCCCAAGTCATATATTATAATAGTACATATTTATAATAATTTGACAGTTCATAATCAACTTTGTACCAAAGCGAGTGTTCCAAAACTGCTGCACCTCGCGAAGGAGGAGGAGAGTTGTGCTGAATTGGCTGTCAACCTACGCAAGTCTGAGTGGCACTCTTAGAGGAAAATCAACTTTGTTACGTTTCCACATCTTGTTCTTATAAACTTAAATTATTTTATTAAGTTTTTGTTCCTAGTTATTGGAACATAGATTATAGATACAGTGATCTCTCGTATAACGCGTTTTCCTATAACGCCGAAACAATCTACCGCGTTATACGAGCGTTTACTAGGGGGTTTACTAGAAGGTATATATAATGATATAAGAAAAATGCCTGCCGAGAAGACGCCTGCCACGCTGCAGACGAATACTTTGTGAAGAATGGCATATTATTTGCCTGTAGCATGAATAGGCCGGCTCGCCCGGGGAAGTACCATACTACCGCAGAAAACCGGCGTCTGAATGGTAGGTTAGCTAACGCGCTTTGTCCGGTGAGCTGTTGATTTCCAACCCCCCTCCTATAATGACACTTTCCTTAAAGGCCGGCAACACTTCTGCACTGCTGCGGATGTCTATGCGCGGCGTTGATTGCTTTCCCTCAGGTGACACGCCTGCTTGTTTGCTTTACTATCCCATAAAAAAAACTTAATTTATTCCTTTATTATTTATGTTTACTCATTTATATATATGTACTTATATTTTTTCTTATAGCTATTAACTTTGTTTATTAATAATTGTTTTCTACCATCCTGATGATATAACCAACTTACATTAAACTATCTTTTTAACACTTTATCCATCCTACGGTTGTCTGGAAGAAATCGTTATTAGCAATAAGACCGCCATTTGTATTACAATCAATAATTAATTGTTTTTTGTGTACAATAAAGAATATATCTATCTAAGTACCAAAAAGGAGCTCCCGCGTTGCCCTTAGCTCCAAGGTCGTTGAGCGTCGCGAACAGGGGGAAGTACACGACACTGAATGTGACATCTCGCGCGGCCGTCGCGGTGACGCCCTTGTACAGACCGACTATACCGCGTTCCGCTAGCAGCTTTTTCGTCAACTGTGTTGCGGTGATCCGCTTTACTTCACGACCCTCTGAGAAAAAGGAAATATTTATTTATTTATTCGTAATGTACATTTTTGGTACAAATGCCGATTTATTGTCGGAAGCTATTCTCTGCTAGTCAACCTTAGGGTTAATGGAAAAGATAAGTAGTAGGTAAAAAGACTATATAATTAAATACATGTATCAAAATATAAACTCGAGCCAAAGATTTTATCGGATTTCGGTGATTGATTAATTGAATGACAGGCTAGACTTTTTAGTTGTTGTAAGAAATATGTACCCACTTTAACTTAGAATGGTTTTAAACCTAGTGATTCAATACATAAAGATTAGTGTTGTTAGCAGAATGAGCGACCGGGTGATGAATTGTTTGTTCCAGAAAATTATGACGCCCGAGGACGGTCGAATGTCAGTCTGTCGGTCCGGCGCTTCAGCGCCGAGAGTGATTTATCTTTGTCAACGACAAAGAATGAGTCATTTTAGTCATAGACAAAGCGTGCGTTATCTGTGTCAAGAATATGACAAGAGAAGACAAGAGTGGGTGATCGTTGTGCGCCCCTCTAGCGGAGCGTCGTATATATGGACGTGGGGCGGCCCTATTCGATACGGTTCGAATTGAGGTGCCGCCAGCGCACCGTGTCTGCGACGAACCGCTAAGTGTTCGATTTAATAAGTGATTTGTGTTTAAAGTGCTTTATATTTAAAGTGAAATGAAATGTACTGTAATAATTATAATCTATTGTCAGTGAGTGTATCATTGAGTTCAATTTCCATCGCCACGCCTACGATTCTCAGGATGAATACTGATGAAAGGCCCTCCTGTGTTTACATATACATTTCCATTATTGAAATAGTGAAATATTTAACAAGTATAATTAGTTACCCTTTTTAGCCTGTGCAGCAATACGGCCAGCGTCTTGCATTTGGATCTTAAGAAGCTCCATAGGGGTTGTAATTATGATTTGACAGGCGCCAGCCAAGCCTCCAGCGACCATCTGACGCGATACTGGAAGTGATCTGCGCCAATAAATCGAAATTATGAATGATAAGCTAAATGCGTCTGCGCAGCAAGAACTTATCCTATATGACAGCCCTATTTCTTCAAAATAGTAGCCTCCTTCAGAGACATAATAGCTATCATTGCGATAATTAACCCTAGGTACAGTGCGCAGAGATGTATCATCTCTCAGCGTACTGTATCGAATTTATTACGGCGAATACTCTAAGGAGTTGTTTAATCTGCTCCCAACCGCACGGAAACAAATGCGGGCTTTAATCCACACCGGATTAATATTAAGACATTGAAAAAAATAGATTGGAGTCAAGTGGACGAAAAAACAATTCAGTTACAATATTATAAATAGTTATTTCAAAACGTAACTAATTTAAGATCACATCGCCTCGTAGATACAGCTACATCACTTGTATTTAATTATCTTGACGTACCGATATTGACTGTGATGAATTGTCACTTGATTCACTATTGTGCGATGTTGAACGTTAGAGTATTGTAATAGATTTGAAAACTCAATTTTAGTAAATAACAACATAGGAGAAGTACCTAGTTGAGTGAATTGAAAAATTGTCAATATCATCCTACCGTGTCAGCACTACACAATTCATAGCTTTATATGTTTTTCTACCGAAAGAAAAAGGATATTTTATTTGTAGAGCTCTTTCTCTGTTACTCATTCTGATATATAATAATTAAACATATTGACTCAATAGAAACGAAAACACAGAAAAACAACAGAGAATCTAACATATTTGAGAGTTTTGAAAGATTGATTAAATTAATAATAAATAGCTCAGAAGGCAAGGATCGGGTTTACGATCTGAGGTCGTGAGTTCATATTAGACTGTATAAACCAAATTACCCTAGCACGAATATTATTAGCTTAGTTGCAATAGTTAAGAAGATTTTTTATGTTTAAAAAAAACAAAGTGGCAATAGCTTTATTGGATAGTGGTTTTACTATTAAAAATATTTACATGACTCATTTTTTAAATACATAATTATTATTTTATGTAATAGAAAAGAAAACGAGGACCCCTGCCCCTTGAAGGAAAGCAATCAATCCATGCAACACACAGATATAGTATACAATATCAGAGGAATTGCAGGAGTATTGTCAAGAAACATGTACGCTTTTTTTCCTGAAGTTTCAAGTATCGTTTCAATTCGGAAATACCACTGAAAGGTGTACAGTAGCAGTAGTTTTAATAAATTAAATAAATCATTATGTAGTGCCAATAATTTGAAGTTATAAATTTTCCAGTGCGAGAATTTTTCGCTAATCTCTTCTTCAAAAAGTCAGTAGGTGCTTTCTTTCTTTCTTTTGATGGCAATTAGTTATAATTATTATGTCAGTATCAAGTAAATTGCAATAATAACAAGTATCTTGAAATGTACTAGTCATCTTGTCACGTTACGTCTTAATGAAATGGTGGCTATTCTACGAAAACTTTCTATGGACATTTTCAGTCAACTTAAGACGACACGATGCACGCATTTATTTCATATTACTTCACTTATACGCCTTAATCGAACTATATTGTATAATACGCCACCACAATTAAACAATATAACTGATGTTAATATAAGATTTTAAAAATAAAATCACTACGTCACTGATGTAAGTTGGCGGGAAAAGTCCGAGTAGGCACTTATATACATAATTAATTTAGATATTAAGTTGTAAGAAAAACTTTGGATATAATTACAAAGCTTTGGAATGTAACTTACTACTGCTTACTAGTAGGTATATTATATGTTATTGACTACATTACGATCGATCAATAAGTAAAGAAAGCACAAGTATTATATTGTAAAGTTTGATGAATTCAATGAATTATTATGTAGTTCCGATGACAAAGTTTTGAGTTATAAATTTTCCAGTGCGAGAATTTTACGCAAAACTCTTATTCAAAAGGTGAGGTACTAGGTAGGCTAATAGACATGAAATTGTAAGACGAAATATGGATATATTAACGAAGTTTTGGAATGTAACTTATTACTACATACTTACTGGTAGGTATATAATATGATATTAAGTACATTACAATCGATCAATTAATAAAGAAAGCACATACCCATCAGGAAGCGTGAGATAGAAACGGAACATGTCATTGCAAGCTAGTTTGATCGCTTTCTCCGGTGTGATGAGCAGAATGTTTACAGCGGATCCCCTGTACATGCCGAAATATCCCTCTGCCCTGTACGTCTGCTTGAAGCAATCCAACCTGATCAATGGAACGACAGTTGATTTAGTTGGATATAGATATTAATGGTCAAGCATTCCTTTGCTGAAATATTAACTCTATCTGAATTAATAGATATATTTCTGGTACACCCGGAAAAAGTTATATAATGATTTTTTATGTGATAGGAAGGCAAACGAGCAAACGCGTCGCCTGATGTAAAGCAATCAACGCCACCCCCCGATATCTACAATACCTTGGACATTATAGAATCGTTGTCAGCCTTTCCAATTTCATATCCAGGTTCCAATGTCATATCGGTTTGTAAATACCACGAAAAATAGTTGGTTGCAAATGATGATGCGGCGTAAGAAGTTTCGAGAATAACGCACCGTACTGGGTCGCCACTCATTCAGATGGTGGGGATGTAACTTTTGATTGACTACAGTATTTCAACTTTCAAGGAGCAGATTTGTTGTTAATAATAATTTATTAAAAACAAACATTGGATGCACAGATTAATATAGTTGATATTTGGTATGGGTTGGTGACATCTACTATCCATGAAATGTATATTAAGTTTTCCTCTTTTTGAACTAAATTTACTTTTAATATAAGTTATCATAATTCTTAATCCGTAATTGGATCCAGAGGTTGTCAAATTTTTATTTGTCGTTGAGGATTTTGTAGTAAATAAATATTTCTTTATAAATTAATGATGATTATAATATTGAGTATTGGCAAGTGAGTATATGGAACTAAGAAAGAGTTTTTAATTCCTTAGTTCCATATATATATATATATATATATATATATATATATATATATATATATATATATATATATATATATATATATATATATATATATATATATATATATATATATATATATATATATATATATATATATATTAAATTGTAGATAAACAATTCATATGTATTAAATACAAAGTTCAAGTCACCAGAGGCTAAGCCCTTTTTTCCTCTGCCCAAGTGCGTGATACATAATAGTATTAACTTGTCTAGCCTCATTGTCACTGCAAATAATAATTAAATTAAAAGAGGATTTGTGACATATAATGATTACTTTAAGTGCTGTTCCGCTCCATGGATTTCAACATTCTCTCTTATCGCAGATAAAATTATAATCTACATGGAAAGACCAACTCACTCTGATACGAAAATACTACGATGGGATTCCGTGCATAATTTAAATTTACGAAGATCAACAATATTGGTATTAGACGTATCGTTTTAAATTTCATAGGTGGTAAATGTTTCATTCTATTTAAATATAAAGGTACTTCTTAATCACAGTTCGCAATCAAACCAATAGGGCGATAATAGATAAATAAAAATATGTGTTAACATATACCATCTGTTACGGGTTTTTAAACTAGAGCAAAATGCGTCGACGCACTTTAATAAGAAATTCTATCAATTAATTCAAAATATTGTATTTTTTAGATTACAATCTTAAAGTGCATACTGACATGCTTTTATACTGTTTCTCGCCTTTGGGACCTACAGTCTGATTCTGGAGGCGAGTCTTCACCAAATCAAGTGGGAAGACCACCGATACTCCAACGATGCCTGCGATGCTGCCATTAATGATCTTTGGCAGTAACCTGTAAAAAAGTACATGTGTTGTTTGAATTTGCTCCCCAGCCTTACAAATTAAACTGACGACTAATGGCGCAGTGGATAGGGGTTCGCTTCCTTCCTTCGAAAGGGTCATGGGTTCAATTTTCACATTAGGATATATATCTGTATGGCCATAACGTCACCATTCAATTTTTTACATCATCAAAATAACCATTAAACCCATATTTTTATCAATGATCACGATAAACATTAAACCCATACAGTTGAGAACACAATCTCAAAATTTGCGGGGCCATAATTCCCACGCTTGGCGGATATATTGGTTTTTATTAATCAGAGAGACGCTGCTGTCAATCAACTGATATTTGTTCCCACAGTCGCTTCGTATGACACGTACGGGAATAAATGGGATGGCCCCCTTTTTATGTCGGGAACTACATAGCAATCTGTAACTTCATAATTTTGAAAAATAAAATATATCGATCGTTTTCTTTACGTGTATTAACCAAAAAAAATTCACAAAACGCTAGGATATTGATCCTAAGTTGTATAATTTTAGTTTATTACTTCATAATTAATTAAGATACTTATTTTACAATTTATTATCAACTTAAGAGGTAAAATGGGACATTTATTTTATCATATTGATGCCAAGTTTTCAGAACTCATAAGTCTATATGAGTAAATTTTACAAAAACAACCAAAATCTTATTTTCTTTCATAGTATGACATTTTTTTTCATAAACACATCATTATGCCTGTTTCCCGTAAGGGTCCAAAGATCTCCATCTGCTACAATTTCGACACACTTTCTTTGCTTCATCCACACTCATCTTATACCAGCTCCCCGATTAAGGGTACGTTTGACCTGGTCCTGAAGCAAAGGAATGTTGCTTATCTAGGACACTTTTTTAGGCATCCTAGATATGATCTCCTGCAACTCATAATGATAGGAAAAGTTGCCGAAAAAAGGAAAGCTGTTCATAAAAAAAATCGTGGCTAAGGAACATCCGAAAGTGGACCGAAATTAGCGAGTGCCGCCCAATTTTTTAGTCTCGCTAGAGACAGAAAAAAGTATTTGGAACTGACTGCCAACTTTCACTAGTTGTAGAGGCACCCTAAGAAAAAGAAGATTTTTCATCTCATTTTATCATATCATTACGTACATATATTTTAGAATATGAAAATACGGGACGAATGTATTACATGTAGTAACCACTTGAATTTAAATTACAATATCATTCTGACCTTGTAGCAAACTAGTTTCACATAGAGAGGTGTATACATATGTTGTTCTATTCACCTTATATGTACAAATAATGAAACTAACATCAAATTCTCTGTTTAACACACAACAGTAAGTGGTACTTCGTGACTTAATTAGTAACTTGTCATTATAGCTACGCATTTGTTTTGAAAAAGCATCCGTGCTATTTTGGCACTATTGAAAGCCATTAATTCAAATGAATGAATGAATGTTTTGATATCATGATTTGAATGAATATATTATTTTTCAAAAGATTGCCAAACAAATAAAGATTTTTTTAGTTTACTATTTAGAGGCCATCCATAAATTACGTTACATGCTAAGGGGGAAGGAGGATCAGCAAAGTATTACATCGTGTGACCAGGATCATGAAATTTGTGTGATATAATTTATGGATGGCTTCTTACCGTAAAATTAATACATACATACGATCACGCCTGTTTCCCGTAGGGGTAGGCAGGGACCAGAAACCTCCATCTGCTACGATCCCAGCACACTTTCTTTATCCACACACATTACTCTTCATACAATCTCTTCCGTTACTACTTTGACCTGACCCTTCAATAGAATTTCATCAATTTGGTCAAGGTATGTTCCCCTACCGACCCTTCCATCCGCATCAGCAACGAAACAAACGACTGTTTACTAACTTTTAACTTTACATATTCAATCAAATAAAACAAACTCATATAAGCGAGTTATTTTGCACTTGAACTCTACACTGGTGCATACACGCACACAACAACACGAGATGCTAGTATTAGGGTATGGATATGCGAACATTATACGTTTTTTTCATAAAAAATTAGAATGATTGTTCCTTGTAATTACCAAATGCGTGGACACGTGTCAATGACCCGCACCTGCAGCATGGTGCATTTCACTGACACGTGTCCAGACCGCGAACCAACAAACCGACAGCATTTTTCCTTCGGATTTCTTTCATTCATTCCAAATCATATCCATCAGAGAAACTCCGATAATAGGTATAAGCAAATATTTTTAAACACCTAATAGAATTCGAAAGCGAATGTTTCGTCCTTGCGTATTTGATTGACAATTATTTAACTACATTGCAATCATTTTGTTGACAGTAAATAGTGAATGAAGTAGGATATGACACAGCTCAGTTGTCCCATTTTAAAGTTAGTTAAATTTAACAATAGGGGTCATTTAAAAGATAATTTCTTTTCCATTTTCATAATTGGTGTTTCATTTTGTTTCAGTGTATGACTGACATTAAAGCTAAGATGTTTTAGACAGAAATTAATTTATGGGTCACTGTCTGTGACTTGTGTATCTATCTCGAAGAAAAATGGCAACTAAATTCTTATATTACATGGAAAAACATGATTTTTTATAGGTCTTTCACACTTTCACACGTATCTTGCACACTTCATACTTTTGAAAATTTTTAAAAGAGGTCTCCATAATCAGTTATGGAGACCTCTTTAGAAATTTTAACTTGGATAACATGTAATGCATTGTGTGCAAAAAAGGAGTGAATATATTTAATTCTGTATTTATCATTATATTTAGTCTTATTCAAATTGGCCTAATTATAGTGTCAAGGAGCTCCTTATCTGTGTATATTTTATAATAAGTACTTATAGTACACAATAAACTTACTGGAACTGATGTGCTGGTTTAGGTTGATTCATATCTTTACTCATTTTTCTATTTTTATAACCTGCAAAAAAAATATTCATTTTTATCCACCTATAAACAAGCAATTTTATTTTGATACAGGTAAGAAATAATCCAATATAGAAAATCAAATAGTTTGTGAAACTAATGCTTGTGTTATTCATTAAAACTTATTACAAATTTTTATTATAAAAAAAGATTCAGATAAAAAAAGTTCAGGCAATAACAGAAATATATGAAGATATTGTTTTTTCACTTCATAAGATCACTTCTATGAGAAACAAGAATCCCCTCTTATACTAAGCTATATGTTTCATATGTAGGCACCTATTCTGATATGTTTTTTTATATGTAACTAATAAAGACGAAAGAAAGAAAGTTCTTCATAAATCACCAACATTTTACAGACAAAATCAACAATCATAGTTTCTATATCGGCAATAGAATTAAATATAGGAAGATCAATTTGTGTCAATGTAGTTTAATATTATGGTGGCACTCCAAATATAAGGAATCCTAATTTAGATATATTTTAACCTATAAACAGTTTAAAATATCTCTAAATTAAGATATTTAATTTAATCAATGATTGACATATCTGAGTTCCTAGTTAACAGTTTAAGATTTAAATTAATATTTATTCAATAATTTAATTCTCATATCATCATCATCAACAACAACCTGCAGCAGTCCAACAACAATTAGCAGATATAGCACATAGGCCTGCCCCAAAATGTGCCACCTAGCCCGATCTTCGGCTTTGGAACTAATAAGCATACATTCATATAGATGAATCAACTAGGAGCTCACTAATCATTAAAAAATCAATTATATTTATATTTATGTAATATTTTAAGTTATATATTACTTTGTAATGTGGTCATGTATCTATAAATTGAAGAATCTTCACGTCTTCATAAGAATTTCGTGTTTTGTTAGATCTAAAAAAGTGGTAATAATGTTAAGTCTTCAAAGAATAAAGTTATATTATATTTAAAAAAAATTGCATACTTTTTGTTCATGAACTTATTTCATAAAATAATGAATTTTATTAATCCTTAAACTAGTTAAAAGTTTACTTCAAGGAATATAACTAGGGAAAACTATTAAACGCGTTGCGATATAAAAATCAATACTTTGTACCCATCTTTATTATCAATATTGGCCCATTTGATCTATTTCGTGAACTCGGTGACAAACGTATTAATAGAATTTGTTACATTTTAAAAAGTATGTGGGATGTTTATGATACAATTTTAGCTATTTTATAGATCAAGGAGAAAACATACAAATGGAAAATATATTAAGAACATTTACCTTAATATAACACTATTTCGGATTTTGCAGCAAACGAAATAAGTTCCTAATAGAACGGACACATTACGAATTTTAAAATATAATTTAAAAAAAAGATCATCACAGAACTAAATTTCACCGATAACTCCAAATGAAATCAATTTGAAACTGAAAAATTGTGACATTACGAATATTGAGTGCGAGCGCAACAGTGTGGCACCACTAAAAATATTCTATGCAATATTACGATTTAAAATTCTATGCAATATTACGATTTAAAATAGATTAGAATTATCATATCTCAATATAAAGTCTAGTTCTAATGACCACTTTATTTTGTAAACATATTGATTTCTTCGTCTTTTTATCAACAGTTTCCCACTTCAGTCGGTATCGAGTTCGGGCTCAATTTTCAATCGAATCTCTTTTAATGTGAATTTCTTACAATCACTTGATCTTTTGCGTCATCCACTTTGAGATTGTTAGACGACCCTTATTAATTATATTCAACCAGCGTGCTTTTGGTTTCCTCATCTACTTACGAATCACATAGAATGTTACAAAGTACTTTGCTTTATGATGGCTTTTGCAGCATGTCATCATGTTGTCTGCGATGTCGTGAATATCAAAACTGTCGCGGATGATGATAATTCTATTCTATTTAAATGTCAGAAATTATTGTCACAGGCTGATGATGTACAGCCATATTAGCAAATCTGAGATGCCTAGCTAATGAAGCTAGAGTAATTGCTAAATAAATTTTCGCTTAGAACGAAAGATTTAGATTATGAACAAATCTTTTTATGATAACATTGTTTAAAAATAGGAAGTAAAATATATTAAGTTAAATCAGTTGCGTAGGGTACCGCTGGAGAGACTTGGTGGAGGATGATTTGCACAACCTTCAAATCTACAACTGGCAGGAGGTGGCGCAGGACAAGGTATGGTGACGTAAAATCTATTCGGAGATCATGATCCATTTCGGGTCACTGCGCCAACAAAGTTAGTTAGTTCATTGCGTAAAGGGAACGGGGTTTGAATATGTTTGAATTTATAGGATATTTTAGAAAACAATATTAACTGTGGACAGTCAGAACTTTTACTTAGCTAAGATCCGCAACAAGCAAACAAAAACAGAAAAATAATAATGTGTGTTTTCTAGTGAAAGAAGTGAATTTACGGGGAACTTAAACTAAATCTTAACGAAAAAACGGCCGTCAGTAACTCTCCACTTCCCATTCACTATCAACAACTACCAAACACACACCACCATTTTTCCATATCACACATGATACGTGTGTATAGATAAGTATGTATAGTGTGAGTAAAATATATGTATAGATATGAAGCAGAAGTTTGCTATTGTATGAGCTGGAATTAAGCAGGAAAACACATTTTCAAGTATATAATTTGAAAATTAGTAAATTAAAAAGTTTTATTTCCAAAATTAAATACATTTATCCATCCCAAATTTATTTTTCGATGCGTACATAAACAGAGGCTCAATTTGGTCTCTTTATCAACAATAGCATGTCTTCTATTTATTTTAAATCATTTAATATGATCTTAAGGACCAAACTGAAAAATAAAATAACTGTAGTATATGAGATTCTAAGAAATACATTTTTTATATTTTATATTATTTAAAACTGTATTGAATAGTTAGTTTATCTTAAATACTATTTGCTGGTTAGATACAATTGTGCTATGTCGTTTGTAAAAGGCGGCAATCCTTTCGAAAGGGAGAGTGTTTTACGTTATAGCTTTAATAACGGGTAGATCTGTCGGTAATTTTTGATCAATTATTTCTGTTAGCTATTAGAGCGAACCCTTTCTATTCTGTTTTCATCAGAAAGTCTTCCGCGTGTAAACATATAAAATGTTCTACGAACAAACGTTCTGAATCACAGTATCATTTGACATCACCGCCAGCATTTTAAACAATGGCATTGGAAGTTTTAGTAAGTATTTGTGTTTCCGTAAAAAGTTTTTGTACCTTATAATTCTTATTCCAAATTTCATGCAGGAATTAGAAGCATGGTACCTATACTTTTCCATCCAGATTCTCCCTTATCCGATAAAATAAATTTTAGATATATTTGAAAATAATTTTCAATACAAAATATTTGCTTGGATTTTGTACCCTCACTCCTATTTCCGGAGTTAAAACACTAGATATATTTGACACAAAAATATTGTGTAACGAAAAGTATTATATTCTATAATATATAAAAATTTTAACAATTATCTTTTATTTTTCAAAATCAGAACGATATTTAATCCATAGAAATGTACTTCTTTATTCTAAATGCTATTATTATTACACTAAGTCCACTTGACTCAATTGTATGTGAGCTCAGGTTTAAAAACCAGCGGAAACTATAATTGGGTAAAAAGCAAAAACAAATTAATTCTTTGGTGAAATTCGTTTATATAATTTATGTCTCTATTATATTGTATCTGAGTTCTTTTCTAACCATATCGAATAAATTATTTCATTGAATAAAGAAGAATTATAGGACATATTATATTATAGGACAAGAGCTTTTAGTGATTGTGTAAATACATAAGGTATTTTAAGATATATGTTGCGGGATTAACACTTTCGAAACTCTCAGAATTTATCTGTGTAGATGAATTGGCTTAATAAATAAAGAGTTTCAAAAATGTAGATACCAGAATTCAAGTTCAAATTTTATCTTTGAAGAATGCAATACTATAAAATAAATTCTGAACTATTTCTGTAATAATCTGAAATATTAGTGTTTATTAATTTACATTATTGTTTAAGGTATTGGCTTGCCTTATCGCTGCCACGTCAGCTGAATCCAAGCCAGAAAAAAGAAGTACATTGGCGTGGGATGTGGTCGGCTTGAATGGATGGAATCAAGGCCATGGAGGCAGCGCGATACCCGCCACTATCGTAATCAATGGTGGTGGTAATGGTAAAAAAGTTTATATCTTCCCGTAGGTTTATTGTTGTGATGATGATGTTGTGAAAACAATAGATGTCAAATGACTTGTCTATGTGAATACATAGTTAATACTACTACTACTACTTGAATAACTAATAAGTAGCTGAATCCTAAACTATATAACAAAAATAAAATTACCTAATTTCTTAAATTATATCCTTCCTACGAAGTTCTAAAGGCCTCTCACAACTTCATAGGAAGCGAATGACCATTAGCAGGAAAAAAATTATGTTGTATGAATTTCATATTAGTAACATTTATAAATGTATATATACCGTTTTGGTATCGTTTTCAATCTATATTTGTTTTACAAAATATATGTATACGACTTTTATTTTTATTGTCATAAGAAAACGTTATGGAAGATAGTCATACTGTTCTCTGGTCAGTTTGTAGAATTCACACGCACAAAAATATTCTACATTCTTCAAATGTTCTTCGGAAAACATTGTTTCTTTGTTTGGTTTTACGTCTGTTTAACCGTTACGAGTAATGGAGGAATTAAATGGGCTTGTACCGCCTATAGTTATTACACGTTTATCTGGATCTCGATGATCAAGTACTACACTCGCACTATTAATTGAATTCAATGAGTAAATTTTCTCCCTATCTTGATTTAATGGACGTGGAGTTCTCAGAGGAGAGGAGGCATCAGAAATAGGAGTGACACTTTGAAATATTGACACACGTGGTAATTGTCACGTTACAAAAGTAGTAAAGCTGTAGAAAATATTTTTTTAACTTCTCTTGAAGTTATACATACATATACTATATATTATCATAAATTGTTTTCCATAGTTGGTTGGTCATCAGACACGAACAGTGACGTGGCTGGAGCTATTGCAGCGGCGAAAGCGGCTGCATCGGCGGTGATGGCAGCTCAGCAACAAGTCGCAGCAGTCAAGCACGCAGCCTTAGAGCAGCAGAGCGTCGCCAGTGCTAAAGAGGCCGCAGCAGCGCATGCTGCTCATAAGAGGTATTTTATTGATATTCTATAAAATTTCCACCTTAGCTTACTTTTATTAGTAGCAATATTGGAAATGTTTCTTTCCTAAGCACTTCAAACATTTTCTCTTCGGATACTACTGAAGTGTGATGTTATCTAAATAAAATAAATGAAAAAGATTTTTTCAGATAAAACATTGCTTTTCGTAACATATTATCGAAGTTACGAATGTCTGTGGAAGACACGATTGCCTCTATGTAAAATAAGTATAGTTCGAAATAATGCTTATAAAGCTTTATTAAAAGATATGAACTTTTGTAAGGAACCACACCATTCCTTGTTTAATTTTGTTTTAATTATCTCGTGCTTCCAAACCTGTGTTTAAATAACATGTGTGTACAATTATTTGCATTAAGTATGTTTTTTAAATCTTTTTTCGTCAAACTTAAAACTAGCAAACTAATTGCTTAAAACTAGCAAACTAATTGCAAACTAAATGCAAACTAATTGTAAGTTTGTTGAGGAATACTTGCAAGCATGCTCTGTTATAAGCATGTGTGTGAGTACCTTTATTAAAATCTTTAATACGCCAGTGAGGAGGCTTCGAGAAAAGCAAGAGCTCAAGCACTGGAAGCCGCTCAAGCTGCAGTAAACGCCCAAGCACAGTTAGCTTCAGCTAAAGCTAGAGCTGCAACAGCTCAGAAGATCGCTGCTGCACGAGAAGCCGCTGCTGCGAAGGCGATCCAGCGCGCTGCTCACAATCAAGCTGCTAGACTTCATAATGCTGGTTTGACATGATCCTTTGATAGTATATACATTAACTGCTGGAACTAAATACGCTAATATGATTTATATCTACTAAATTACATACGCTATATATCATCATAGGCTCTGATTTAAATCTACACAATCAGTTCATCGACGCATCGACGCATCATCGACGCAGTAAAAAATTGCATTTTAAAAAGATTTTAAAATTAAGAATTAAGATTTTAAAATTAACCGTTACACATATATTCCATAAAATCTCGCCAGTTCAATAATCTCATAAAATCTCCATTTATTCATATTCTTTTTCGCTGTTACAGATTTAGAATCGCTACAGCTTTCAGTGCTGCAGAGTTCTGGGGCAGCGGGAGCAGCCGGGGCCGCTCAGCACGCAGCCTCAGCCGCAGCAGCTGCGTTGCATCCACATACTTCTGGTTGGCTTCCGTCTACCGGCTGGACCCAAAACATAGCAAATGCTGGTTGGACCCCACAGTCTCCTTCCTCTGCTTGGGCTTGGTAGAATTTATTACAGATAAATAATCTTTACGTATACAAATGGAAAAACACAGTAGATACAACAATATGTAATAAATGTGTGGTTTATTTAAATATAACGTTTTGTTTTCTTTGTATTATGAAAGAAATGGAATGCGTTTGAACAGGGTAGTAATAAAATATATTGTTCACATTACGGGAAATTGTACGTTCGATGGACAATGTTATCTTTAATAAATGTTATTCATTTGGTAATTAAAATATGTAAAATTTATAAAAAAGAAATTTTTATTCAATGACTTCTTCCTACACTGTAATACAATGTGGTGATTTCAATTTTTCACATACTCTTAAACCTTTGCCTATTTATTAATCAAACATACATACATACCTCGACTTTAGACACAACGCTAACTCAAAATGACAAGCATTATGAAAGTAACAAAACATTAAACAAAAAGAACGAGTTTACCTGTGTTAATAAATAATAATATAATATACCACTTATAACTTGATTTTGATAGAAGTAATTCTAAGATAAAATTTATCTATTTGAATAAATTAAATTTTATAATGTAATAAATTGATGGATTTTATTTCAAGTTTATTTTTCTTCTTAGATCGTTTAAATAAAAGATTGTTTATAAAAATGTTTATTTCTATACATTTATCTAGCAAATATTTTTGTCAATAAGTCTCGAAATATGGTAATCATAACTATACAACCAAATCCGTCTTGCAAGCGTGCGTGTGTGCACCTCCAAGCGTGATGAATTTCTTTAGAAATGGAAATATCCTATCTATTCCTATACGTATATGAGCTGTAGAAAAAGAATTGTAAAACAAAAATATATATTATGCCACGTATTCGCGTTTTCTAACATAGCAGGCTTTGATGAACGGTTGGTTGCGGTAAAACCATCTATGTTGGCAACAAAGAGCAGGAGCATTCTACGGCCTTCTTATCATGGAGATGCCTTAGTATGTCCAGCAATGGATAATAAACTACTAATGATGATCACTGACGATTCTACACTCTTCTTTAAAAAAAAACTTTTTAAGCCAATTATTATTGATTGTGATATACCTCTGTACGTCTGCGCGGTTTCCACGGCAACCCGAGATGCAAGCTCCATCTAACGTTATTTCTACAGCATCCCAACATAACAATTGTTATGTAACGCAAATAAGGTACTTTTATAGAGCTACAAGAAAAAAATATTATTTAAAATGAATTAATAGTGCGAGGATTACCTCCATAATTAAGGTAAAAATTCTTATTATACATTTTAAAGTTACATGTATAATTATACACAGGCCTACCATGAAATTTAATTAATTTCAGTCTATAATAGTTTAATCTGTTTCTTGTTTTTCCATTTGGCATTTTATTCGTCATTTTTACTTTTGTATGTGTGTAGATATTAGTGTTAATTGGTAAGTTTCTTAAGTGTAAACGAAATTTGAAAAACCTTAATGATTGATTGTGGGCACAGCCTAAATCGCGAATCCAGCTAGCATTTAACAAATTTACTATGATGTTTTTCCAAATGTTGACGAGCTAAAGCATTGTAGACATGTCGTTATGCCTTCGATAAAATACGCTACCTAACCCAATGTCGCTTTCACACATCCAATTCCTGCCAGCTGCTTTAAGTAGCAAATCGTCGCTCCATTTGAAGGAAGGGAGTTACCAAATCTCCACTCCCGCATTCGTCTATTAGATAGTATTATCATTATGAAGGCTGGCAACATATCTGCGACATCTCCAGCGTTATGGATGTCTATTCTATATTGAGGTGGCAGTGATCATTAACCACCAGGTGACCTGCATGCTTATATTGGCCTACTCTGCTATAAAATAATATTTATCATTATCAGCCCACGGCAGTCCACTGCCTGACATACACCTCACTCAGAGCGTACCACCTAGCTCGATCTTCGGCTACACGCATCCAGTCTCCAGTTGTCCAGATACACTCTCCACTCTAGCACTTGTCTACTCCAACGGTTGTCGGATCTCCGACAAACGTGTCCTGCCCATTGCCACTCCAGTCTGCTAATTTAAAGAGCTATGTTGGGGTAGTTAGTTTTTAAATAGCATAATCTAATATATAAAAATCTCGTGTCACAGTGTAGTCATATCGAATTCCTCTGAAGCGGCTTGACCGATTTTTATAGATTTTTTTTGTATATTTGGTAGGTGTATATATGAATAGGTCGTAAAATATTGTATACCTGTACCTAGAAATAATTTATATGGCAAAACAACGTGTGCCGGGTCAGCTAATCTATTATAATTATTGCATCGACAGTTCACTGCTTAACGTTGACCTCCCTCAAAATTGAGGGAGTGAATGAAAATTTTCTATTAAATGCATCCTTGCTGCTTCAGGAGAGGTCCAAAATGAGGCACTACTATATACTTCTATTAGTGATGTGGAGTAGCCAGTTGATTTCCGCTGACATAGAACGAAGGCGTTCAAACCCTACATACTACAATGTTGGCGGAGTTCTATCCAGCAATGAATCTATCGCTTTTTTCAAGGACACTATATCGGTAAGTTAATATAGTGGGTGCAAGATGTTGAAAGGAGGTGTAAATGGAGATATGTACATGAAATGTGCACTCAGAAGTAAATGCAATTTTTTGCATTAAACACAAAATTTTAAATGTCATACTGACACTACAATTGCCTGAATTTGTCCAAAAAATATTATGTTCCCTGTAAATGATTTTTCCAACGTGTTTTGAGAGCTGACCAGCTTAATGAATTCTTTAATGTTACTTGGTTAGGCATAATACTATTTTAGTATTATGCCTATGCTAGCATATCTGTCGGAGTTGAATATATTTACATAAACTTGCTTGTATTATAGTTTTTATTTAAGAGTATTAGCAATGTTTTGATATAACTAGAATTCTTGTTAATCAGCCTAACTAAGTTAATAGTGCTTGTACAAAAAAAATATCGTTTACGTCAATAATGCCATGAGACATGAACCCAGAGCCTCAGATCGTTATCGCAATTGTTATCAAATGAGCTTTTCCCGCTTAACATATTATATTCCATTGCAACTGTTTATTCTATTATGTGTTGTTACAGAAACTCAATTTCAAAGACACGTACGTCCCACGAGGCGTCACGTATCACGATTATTCTATATTGATGGATCCAAATCCAATTAAAACTGCATTAAATGTGTGCAAGGATCTTATTGGGCACCGAGTAAGTAAACCGTTTTAATCATCAATATCCTTTCATCTCAAGCAATATCAATCCTCTGCTAACCAACCATACATTTTTGCTGAAATTGTTAGGTACATATAGTATTTCTTACCATGATTTATCCTAGATATAAGGTCATATTTGAAGTACATTATCGTAAAAGTCGTAACGTTATCTTTTAATCGTAATTTAAAATTGTCTCAGCATCATTTCGATAACGCACATTACTGTTCAAAGTTCTGTACACTACCAAATCTATGCTCCACAAGATTAAAGACGCCCAGAGAGCTAAAGAAAGGGCTATTCTGAAGAACCAAACAGGATGCTAGAAGCTAAGTTCGGTTTAAGGCATTCTAGATGGCCTATAGGTTATCCACCGGGCGCATATCCTGTATTACATATATCCAGTAGTAGATTAATGCAGACTGACAATAATAGTGATGAAGTCTACGGTACAGTGATGTAAACATTATAGTAATTTATTTACATAATGTGAGGTGTAACAAGATGAATAAAGGCGTTTAAAAGCTCCATCACTTATAGCGTTTTAATGTCAGTAATTATGTATTTATTTATTTCATTATGTCAACTTTACATGAATTATATACACGTATAGACATACAGAGATCAAAATACAAAGTTGTAGTTAATCAGTAATAATCAGTTGTAGTTACAAAGCATTCTATTATCAATAAACTGTTATACATTGTCACAGAAATTATAATTGATTCATCTATTACATACATTCACACTGGTAACTATGTAGGATGTTATTAGTTCTTTATTAATAAATGTTTATAACAATATTATCACTTAACAAATATTTATGTAGAAGGAGAAAAGGCACAAAGAACAGTAAGTAATTATAATATATATCGTGGTAATACTACAACTAGTTCTAATTTTATGGTACAGTCATTAAAGTAAGAAATTCCCTAGTATTATTAACATTGCATATTACCAATAACAAATAATTTTACCTTAATACCATCTATTACAGGTATACGCAGTTATCGTATCGCATCCATTAACTGGAGAACTCTCTCCGGCAGCAGTATCGTACACGAGCGGATTTTACCACATACCAGTCATCGGGATATCTTCACGGGATTCTGCCTTTTCCGACAAAAATATACACGTGTCATTTTTGCGTACGGTACCACCATATTCCCATCAGGCCGATGTATGGGTGGATGTACTAAAGCACTTCAATTATATGAAAGTTATTGTTATACATAGCTCTGATACCGACGGTAGAGCTATACTAGGGCGGTATGTATAAGATTTAATTTATATTTATTATTTTTTCGATTTTACAATGTAACAAACTATTTAATAATGATCAGTAATCATTTATAAATATCGTCTCTTGACAGCTTTCAAACAACATCTCAAAGTATTGACGAGGACGTGGACCGCAAAGTTGTGGTGGAGCAAGTTATTGAGTTTGAACCTGGATTGGATTCCTTCAGTGAAAGACTGATAGATGTCAAGAGCGCTCAAGCAAGAGTCTTTCTTATGTATGCTAGGTAGGATTAAATTTCATATATGCAATATGAAAAAGAATGATAGCTAATATTCTTCCATTTGACTGTAATAAAAATTTTAATTTTTATTTATCTTTTTGAACTCTTTCTCTATATTTAACTCTTACACTCCTTCGTGCCCGCAATTTTCATCTTCGTTTCTTTTCAATTGACTATTGAGTGATGATTGTTTCACAGTCATACAAAAATAAACGTAAAACATATCCGGAGAAGCTGGTTCTCTACTATTAATAGTAGCTAATTAAGTTGATTGGCTTGTATAAAGTGTCGCTTCTGTGTAAATTACTAGTTACCACTTATTGTTATCCTATGTTTGAATTATATTTTGTTTTTTTCTTCTTTTGAAGCAAAACTGATGCTGAGATAATATTCCGTGATGCGACGTACTTAAATATGACAACGACGGGCTACGTGTGGATGGTGACTGAGCAGGCGCTGGACGCCGCTAACGCGCCAGAAGGGCTACTTGGACTGCGACTTGTGAACGCTACCAACGAACACGCACATGTACAGGACTCAATGTAAAGAACGAATAATATGCTAATACATATCATATGTGTGTGTGTGTGTGTATGTATGTGGATGTAAGAACTATATTATTTAATAATAATAATTTGTGTTTGTATTTTTTTACATTTGTGTTAGTAATTATGTACACCTTAAAAATTATGTTAATAAATCATTTACAATGAAGCCGATTTAGCTGTTTCAGAAGGCGCGAGTTGAATCTATCAACGACGGTTTTCATTATAGAGTTGGAGCTATCCCGCACTCTGTGCAGCAACGAGGCTGTTCGTTTTCGCAAAATGGTCCAAAAGCCATCAATTAGTGTGGGCTTTAACGAAAATACCTAATGCACTGCAGAAACGGGGCAGCCCCATATTCTGAAACCGTTGTTATATTTGGATCCGCAAGGCGTTGATGGATGATGATGATGAGGAGGCGATGATGGCGCTGCGTGTAAACATACCACAATAATAATGGTTTATTTTTTATAACATGAGTGACAATTAGAAGAAACAATATCTTCATCAAACAATATCTTTAAGTCACTTAATGTTATTCTTCAGTAGAGTTTCTTGTATTTGAAGATGTCTTGTTTTGAGGCGAAACATGTGTCGTATATTTCGGAGTCGACGGTAGGCGAAATTAGAATGCATCTCGCTGTTTTATTCGAAGGTGTTGCTGCTGGTAGCCTGTTACCTTCTACAGCTTTATTGCATATCGCCCCGACAGAATTTTGGCTTTTATACACAAAATTGAGAAGGCGAACGAACAAAGAATCATAAAATAGATTTGCTTCAGTATAGCAACAATATCGTTTTAAACATACAAATTAAATTACTGCAAAACAATTCTTAAATACAGCTCAATATTCAAATTAGATGTTTATATGAATTTTAGATAATTCTAAATAATATATTCTGCGAACAGATGGAGCAACAATACATATGAAAATAGTTTTATCTATTGCATAAAAGATTAATTTATACCTCTTTGGCTGTACTGAATGTAACTGGCTGGTTTTAATGCCATATTAAATGTAACATTCTGAAGATGCAATAAATAAAAAAAAAATAGTTCCCGCCATTTTTCAATCAAGCAAAATGAACGTATGTGACGAAGAAATTCGGAACACTTTAAAGTTTTATTACAAAAAAGGCAAAAATGCGACGAACGCCGCTAATAAAATTTTTACGGTTTACGGACCTAATGCGGTATCAATAAGAGTAACACAAGTGTGGTTCAAGCGTTTCAAGTCTGGAAATTTTAGTGTGAAAGATGAGGTTCGCTCTGGACACTGTCACAGATAAAATCAGTGCCATCTTTGAGAAAGTGGAGCAAAATCGAAATATTAGTAGCTACAATATTGCTGAAGAACTGGATGTTGATCATAAAACAGTTGTACGTCGTTTAAGAAAGTCTAGGTACAAGAAAAAACTTGACATTCAGGTACCACATGATCTCACTGAGAGAAACCATGACAACGCCAAACCGCACTCATCTATAGCCACGCAGCAAAAATTGAGAGAGCTTGGCTGGGATGTGTTGATGCATCCTCCGTATAGCCCTGACCTTGCTACATCAGATTTCTACCTGTTTCGGTCATTGCAGAACTCTTTAGGAAGCATAAAGCTAACCACAAAAGAACACTGAACACTACCTGTCAGATTTATTTAATCAAAAATCTCAAAATTTCTACAGGAATGGGATCATGGCACTACCCACAAGATGGCAACAAGTCATCGATCAAAATGGCATATACATATTATAAATAAATAAAAAATTATACCTAAAAAAAATATTTTCCTTTGTATGAACAATACGAAAATACTTTTGCCCCGACCTATTAATTAAACAATAATATTAATTCTGATACATGTACATTGTGGAAAAGCAGTAGTGTGTTGTACATTGTCCAACAATAGACTGCCCTGAGCTGATGATGATGATGAAGTTTTGATGCACTTCCGCAGATATGTACTGGCATCAGCTATACGAGACATGAATACGTCGGAGGAGATCAATGCCCCACCGTCTGACTGTGACAACTCGGGCTCTATTTGGACAACGGGCCGGTTGTTGTTCGACTATATCCGCAGACAGAGCTTAGAGAACGGTGCAACTGGACATGTGGCCTTCGACGACCACGGTGATCGCGTGCACGCAGAATACGACATGGTGAACGTTCGTGCACAGGGCGAGCACGTGGCTGTTGGGAAATATTTTTATTCTAAGGTGAGGTGCATGCTTTATTATTATAAACACATACAATGCCTACAATTGAGATTTCAATACCCCATAACTTCTGATATCTTGATAAAGAAACTCAATTTCAAAGATACATATATGTACAACCCTTTATAATAAGTTAAATAACGATAAATTGACAACCTAATTAGCTTAGTGGCGAAACTATTGTCTTTGGAATTAATTGTCGCGGGTTTTCTTCTTTCTTTTCTTTTACGGAGTAGGAAGGCAAACGACCAGGCGTGTCATCTGATGGAATATGCCATAGGCAGTGCAGAAGCGTTGCCGGCCTTTAAGGAACGTGTCATAAAGATAAATATAGGCTTACAGATAAGTATTTATAACGAGTTTGGATGTCACATTAATAGGCCTTGGACAAGCGTGGTGAATTAATGTCCATTCTATTAGAACTGTGCCCAACAGTGGAATGATAATTTTTTCATACTGCCAATGTATGTCCCATTGGAGGAATGTACATTATCTTACCCCACATGTCTAAGGCGGATCAGCAGGACACTCAAACTTAGAATGATTATATATAGAACCTGTAGGTATAATACATACCTATTATTTCGACATAGGACTTGGACCCATCAATGACTACAAAAATGGTAACTTCGCCACTAAAGCAATTAATTAGGTCGTCATTTCTAGTCTCGACAACTACAATAAGTTATAAAATTGTGTATTGTATACTAATATACTAAAAATTATTTTGAAGTAAAAATCATATCTTAAGTTGAAAGTAGCATATATTTTTTATCTTTGTCCACTTCACATTAAGTTCCTATGGTAACTTACTCGACTAAATCTAATCTGATAAGTATCTTTTCTCCAAGGTAATAAACGTCTTAAAATTATCTCGAATTGAAGAGCCAATGTTTTGGGAATTGAAAAAAAATATATTATATTTATATATAGTTTTATCCCGGGGTCGGGCTCCCCCGGGGACTATGGTGCCTTACCTCAGCATGCAGGGCTCTGCTGGGGCTGACCTCCATCCTCCCTTGCGGCTCGTGGGATTCACTAAGACGAATTTACTATACCTAATTTGTCGAAGAATGACGGCGACGTGGTTCGCCACCCGTCACGTCCTGATTCTCACGAGGGCGAAAAGCGACCAATGATGAACCGTTTCATGTTATGTATATGTATCGTATTCGACTATTGTTGGAGTAGACAAGTGAGGACTGGAGTGCGAACCGAGTTTTTGCAAACTCCTGCTAAATGGAGCGACGATCTGCGCAGAGCTAGCAGAGACTGGATGCGTGGAGCTGACGGTCGGGGTAAGTGGCGCACTTTGTGGGTGACCCATGTCCATCTGCGGACAGCCGTAGGCTAATGATGAAATGAAATACCCGTCTGGGGTCTATAATAATTTATGGCTAATCTGTGTTTGGAATGGTCGCATCCCCACCGAATGTCGCTCACCAGGGTTAACTACGTAAAGGTAAAGTTGAGGAATGGTATAATCAATGTGCATTCTATAATTAATAAAATATATTATCTATATTCTATATATATATATATATATATATATATATATATATATATATATATATATATATATATATATATATATATATATATATATATATTCCTATTTAAATAATTAAAAACCTGTATTACTTTCTTATCCCTTTATTATTTTGATCGTGTACGCCTTATGGAATTTGATTGTTTGATTATCAAGTACTTTAGTAATGGAATTCCGTATAAAATATATCTTCGCTTAGAAACACTTAACTTATAATAGTGTCCCAGTACAAAAGAAACAATAAGAAGAATGATATTTTGTAGCATTATAACTATAATGCTAATCTTGCTCAAAATATTATTTTGAGCAAGATAAGCATTTTCATCTTAAATGTAGGGATTAGGTAAAACTAGTACCTAATGTTAATAGCAAAAAAGTTAGTCTTTTTTACAAAAATACAAACCGTATACTAACTACTTCAAATATTTCGATAGATATCTACTATTCATCAAAATAATTGTAAATACAATATGGCCATTTTATAAGTAAACGATCTAAACAGATAGAATAATTGGTAGGAGGGTAGGATGCAATAGAACAAATAAGGACGAAAATTAAAGACCTCTCTACGTCGTTTCTTGTAAAGTAAGATTAATATTACACTATTTTTTATGGGATAGCAAGATAAACGAGCAGGCGTGTCACCTGACGGAAGCAATTAATGCCGCCGATAGACATCCGCAGCGCCATAGGCAGTGCGGCAGCGTTGCCGATCTTTAAGGAGTGTCATTTTGGGAGTAGGAGTGGGAAGGGGAGGGGGGAGGGTGTTGGGCATACGAAACTGTCGCTCACCGTACGAAGCGCGGTAGCTAAGCTACCACTCAGACGCCGGTTTTCTGCGGGAGTGTGGTACTTCCCCACTATGAGACTATTAGATTTTATACTTAACTAACTTAAAAAAATTATACTGCTATTAAGGTAATACAACTTTGTATATAACACTTTTTTATGGGATGGGAGGGCAAACGAGCAAGCGTGTCGCCTGATGGAAAGCGATCAACGCCGGCCATAGACAACCGCGACACCGCAGGAGTAGTGGAAGCGTTAAACACTGCACTGATCCCTCATATAACTTGGCTCTTCAACACACAACAAGACGTGTCACTTGGGTGATGGCCACAATCAATTGAAACATCTTCGCGCAGTACAGTACATGGCACGGCGCTCGAGAAAAGTGCAGCAGCATAAATATGTTTGCACTACATACACTACACAAATATTTTTTTTTTCAGAAGACGCAGAAGATGCGACTAGAACTAAAAGAGAACGAAATCATATGGATGGGTCGTAGTTCATCGAAGCCCGAGGGATTCATGATACCGACACATCTCAAGGTGAAATTTATTCGTAGAAGTTGACCACTGGCTTAGTGATAACATTGTACGAATTTAGCTCCCTTGCAATAACGTTATACCGTCTTATCTTATCTACTACAATGTTTGATTAGTCAAAAATCAGATTTCATAAAAAGATGAAATTTTAATCCTACAATTTTCTAGAAAATTACAAAATCTTTGATGGTGGTATGTACAAATATAAGCTGTACTAATAAGTGATACAATATGTGTATATATTAAGTATTTCTAACAGCAAAAGAATGTTTACCGATTCTAAACATTCTTTTGCTGTTAGAAATGTCTATTTCAAATGGCGATTATGTACATTATATTATTTTTACGCTTCAAAGTAATATGCATTAAAATATATAATAGATAAATATATATATGGTTGAAGTTCTAAACAATATTGATTAGAAGGGTCGTTTAATATAACTAATACATTTACTTCAGGTATTGACAATAGAAGAGAAACCATTTGTATATGCAAGGTGTGTAGATGACATCAGTGACTGCACCACAGAAGAAATCCTGTGTCCACATTACAACGCTAGTGAAGACACTGGTAAAAAATTGACACAGTACGAGAATTCCAATTCAATATTATGAATACAAAGATTATGCAAAAGTTTTAGAATTATGGTTTTAACTGTTATAGATTGTAGAGAAGTAAGATATTAATTAACTGATCTTTAAGACTGTCACCCATTGCTGTACGAGTAATGTGTTAGAAAATATCTATATCTTATCATGTGATTAAATATAAATGTGGTTAACATTATATTTTTTTTATATGAAACATTTTATCGCGGGGTAAAGGAGTGAAATCGTAGATCGAGACGTCGTCTCGATTCAGGCTGCGCTCCCCTCCACTTGACTCTATATAGAGTCACTTACACGTGGCCATAAACATACGATAGAAACCGAGCCGTCGCGTCGTTTCCATTCTAGCTACGCTCCCCTGTACTCCACTCTGCGTACGAGGCGTAATTATAACGTTTCACATCTACTAAGCGTCCTATGACGCTTTTCTTTTTTATTTAATTACTCTGTGGTATTTGTTGATACTGTGAGAAACGCTGATACATGTTACGGCAGTTCCGACAGCGCTGTCCCTAACAAGGGCTCGATCGCAAAGTTGGAATGGAGTTGACGTTTTACGATTTCTCCCTATGTTGTGAGCATATGATTTAGTGGACCACTTCCAATTTAGACATTGGGTGACGAGGTTACCCCTTTACGGTTCTACGGCCGCTCAAACCTCGGTAATGGAGGTTGTAGGAGAGCCTAAAAGACTTTCTTCCATCGCCCTGCTCTCCGCCTGCGAATTGGGACAGTAGATGTGCTTTCCCTCTGCCTCTCTACAGCCTCTTTCCTTACTAACACTCGCGCGATCGATGAAAGCTCACCACCAATCGTAGCTTAACTAATTGGATGATTATTTCGATTAGATATTTGACTTACTACGTATAAATATGGACAAATAATCCTTGTTTCAAAGTAGTAGTTAAAATTGAAAATGTTTCACAGTGCACTCGTAGTCATATAAATCTATTGTCTGATTAGTAAAGTAAAATATACTAAAGAAAAATCAAGAAAATCACAACCAAATATAAGTATATATCGATTCCTCTAAAGAATACTACGCCAAGTTGAAAATCGTAGATTTACAGAAGGAGCTTCCAAAAAAAATGTCGATATTTGCTATATAATTAAAGCTATTTTAATGAAATTTACAGGTTGAGTAGTTCATTTATTGTTATTTAGTTATAATAAAACTGCATAATTTTATAACATATTTATTTATTCGTTTTTAATTTAAACTTAGCGGGGTATTCAACACAATAATCTTATTTGTATTGGTCGAAACCATGGCGCCGTGTACTTGGCATCAAATATGTTAATATATATTTATGAAATTTTGGGAACATAATATTAAGATATTAAGGAGAGGTTTCTATAAAAATTTAGTTAGCGTAGTATTTCTTGGAGGTGTCGATATTACTTAGTTACCACAGCTGAAGAGACTAGATTTTGTCATGCTATCTCACATACTT
Source organism: Baronia brevicornis (assembly GCA_031353405.1). Classification (NCBI taxonomy): domain Eukaryota; kingdom Metazoa; phylum Arthropoda; class Insecta; order Lepidoptera; family Papilionidae; genus Baronia; species Baronia brevicornis. The sequence goes on along the minus strand of JASFAT010002672.1, from coordinate 68,158 downwards.
GTGGCGTTACAAGATTAAGAGGACCGTAAAAATGCTTTGATTTTTCTAAACGTTATGTTTGGAAAATCAAAGCCAAATAAAATATTTCTTTTTACAGATCAACTTTATTGCTGCAAAGGCTTTTGCGTGGACCTCTTACGCTACTTATCGAAGGCAATCAACTTTACATACTCCCTGGCCCTCTCGCCTGATGGACAATTCGGGAATTACATCATACGGAATCTATCAGTGCCTGGAGCTAAGAAAGAGTGGACTGGACTAATAGGTACTCACGATACTTACATATCATATGAATTCAGTGAGCCGTGTATCTGATAACTAAATTCACGGTCAACTACACTTGGTAAATTAGTTTTAATACATTCTATGGCACTTTTTTTATAAGAATATGGTACATATTACGTCACAGGTATGAATACAGGTGTATTCTCTAGCTCTAGTAGATTTTCTGGCGACATTTAATATCGCTTCTTAAAGGATTATCGGAATATTTAAATTTATTAGATATTCGTCTCAGAAATAAATGATAAGCATCTAACGTATTATTTATTTCTCAACTCTTAATTTGGCAGAAACAAAATTCTTTTTTTTTAATTTTATGAATATTATATATTTTAGTATAATTAAGGATCTTGTAAAAATAATAAAATAATCACGTTCTTCCCCTTTTTGAGAAAATGCATGTCCTCTGTGGCGGACATTTGACATAACTAAATTACAAATTTGAATGACTTGGACTTTTTTAAAATTTGTGTTCGGTGTACCGGACAATATCAAACTAAGGTTTAAATATCACCCATTACCTCACTCATTGTGTACATTAGAATGGTTTTTACTAAGTAGAGGCGGCTGCCTATCTACTGGTATTCGCTATAAACGTCGCCCCTACGACACCCACGTGAAGAAATGGAGTCCCCTTATAGGTCAAGGAACCACACAGCAAGGTATAGTGATACTAAAAATACTTTGGTTCAGGTGAGCTAGTGTACGAACGGGCCGACATGATAGTAGCTCCATTGACGATAAACCCCGAGCGCGCCGAATTCATCGAGTTTAGTAAGCCGTTCAAATACCAAGGCATCACCATTCTTGAAAAAAAGGTAAAGCCTTTCTTATTGAAAACCAAAAAAAGTATGTGTTTATTTGTGTGTATGTGTGTATATCGACGTTAAGAAGCGAAAACGTAGTAAATTGCAAAATTAAAATAAAGTCAAAAAACTTTGGAAAAAATTGTATCTGATATGAATATTTCTATTGGTTGTAGAGCTGCGAGAATTTTTCTATTGGTCAGATCACTCGACGCAGTATTTTTTTCTGATCCCGATTCTGCAATAAAAATGTTTTGACATCTGTGTCATTTACAGCATTTTCGTTTTTTTGCGTCGATTATATGAGTGTGTACATCTTACCACTTACCAGTCCCCTACTATGTAAGATTGCTCTCAGTTTAATTCGTATTAAATAATATAAATGCACTATTATAATATGATAATTGTAGTTTATGATAGTCTTATCATGTTTTAACTTTTCGTATTTGCAGCCATCTCGCTCGTCCACCTTGGTTTCTTTCTTACAACCATTCTCTAACACTTTATGGATACTAGTGATGGTCTCCGTGCATGTAGTAGCTCTAGTGCTGTACTTGCTCGATAGATTCTCGCCGTTCGGAAGATTCAAGCTAGCTAACATTGACGGCACAGAGGAAGATGCGTTGAATCTCTCTAGCGCTATATGGTTTGCATGGGGCGTGCTACTCAATAGTGGAATTGGAGAAGGTATTTAAAATCAAAATTATAATACTTACTGATTATTTCGATTCCATTTTTAAATACATACAAATGTAGAAATATAAAATATTCGGAGCGCTTATTGGAAATAGTAGAAACGTTTATCACTTCAAGTAAGCATTAGGTAAGTGGAATCGAAACAATGACCCTTCCGACTTCACTTTTTTCTAAATTCTACATTGTGATCACATAAATAGAAAATGCAATAATAAAATGTTTATGTATTATTCGTAATATAAAATACAAAAATAGGAAATGGTTTACGTCACTGCAATGTCAATGCAAATCATTAAAGGCACTCCCCGAAGTTTCTCAGCGCGCGTGCTTGGTATGGTATGGGCTGGCTTCGCAATGATTATAGTCGCTTCGTACACGGCTAACCTAGCTGCGTTCCTCGTGCTCGAACGACCTAAAACCAAACTTACTGGAATAAATGATGCCAGGGTACGTATTAAGTTTTTCTATAAACCTAATGTGTGGAAGCTGAAAAATTGTACAATGAGGTTATTTCTTATGGACAAATTTGACTAAAATTTATTATTTACCGAAGAGGTAGACAAACCGTTATGACTTTTCTATGTCTGTCGCCTGGTGTTAAGTAGGTGGCACTTCAGATGTGTTGCCAAAATGTGAATATTGGGAGGAAAAGAGGGAAGCAAAAGAAGGGGACAAGAGGTGTGCCTCCGGATCTCTCACTTGCACTCGGAAAAATCTTACCACGATACCGACATCTTAAGCATGTGCCGATGTCTCGGCCGAGCCGATTCAAGCGTGTCGTAACATGACTCTACTTGTCAGAGTCCACAACTGAATATCTGATTACAAGCACTTCTCACACTTGGAAACGTTTTGGCCGGCTCGGCACACTAATTTTTGGTTAGCTCGAACAACTGGAGAAGATAGGAGAAGATCGCATTGCCTTTTAGATATGCCATCTTGTCATACTATTTACCACGAGAGATACTTGAGACGGGTAGTGAGTTGCCCCTGTAATCTCAGATGCGGTGATCTCGAATCTGAGTATGTTTTAATCTAAGAAAGGCGAGAAACTGCGCAAGATCGTGACTAGTGGCCAGTTCTCGTATCGGAGGTCAAGACACACTTTGGGTCGTTGAACCAGCAGAGTACCTAAGTTAAATTAACCGACATAAGCATATTATAATTAAATATTTTTAACAGCTTCGCAATACAATGGAAAACTTAACATGCGCTACTGTAAAAGGGTCAGCAGTGGACATGTATTTCAGACGCCAAGTGGAACTGTCCAACATGTATCGAACAATGGAAGCCAATAACTACGATAATGCCGAGCAAGCTATTCAAGATGTAAAGAACGGGTAGGTTTACAAGAGACGTGTGCATCTTCCTTATTGTAATTTTTTTATATGCGGTAGAGAAGATACCCACTAAAAAAATCGCACTTAACAAATACTTCAAAGATTTACGAAATACATAAGAAAGTTCTTCCAAACAAAAAAAAAACAATTAAATTACATATTGAAATATTTTTAAAAAATGCAAAATGCGCATTCATATAATAATTTACTGTTACTCAACGTAATCCAAACGCTCATCTTTTTGTGATGAATCGCTTGAAGATATAATGTCAATTGATTTACTTTTTGTGACCATAAAATCACTGATAAGTTTTTGCGATGACGATCGTTTGGTCAGTTACTTGCAAACGTCACGATAATCAGATATGTACATATGATCGAAGTTCTTACTGGAATTTAAACCTTCTTTCGAAATTGGTTTTCTAATTTGTTGCAAAGCTGGATCCGGTGTGATAGAATCCGGTCCTTCTTGTCCGTCTTCATAATTTATCAAATTATCGATGATGACGATATATAAAAATTATATATCATCATCAACAGACTGCGGCAGTCCACTGTTGGACATGGGCCTCCCCCAAGAAGCGCCCAATTTTCGGTTGTATATACTTACATACTGTCATACTGTTGAAGATGATATATAATTTTTATAAATTTTTTATTTTTTAATATTTTGTTTTTAAAACTGAATTTACTCCGCTTACTCGCAGTGGACTAGAATCATATTATTTTAATTTTGCTATGAATATTATTTTTTTTATAGTGTTAATTCAAATACTTGACTTCTATCGTCTGTCAATCTGTAGGTCTTGTGTTAACTTTGTTTACATTAATAAAAAGTATAAAACAAGGTTTAATTTAAGCTCAAACATATCAATGCGTTTACTGACTCTTCAAGTCAATCGAAATATAAAAAGTTAAATATAAATCTTACTCTTTCTTCACAGAAAACTCATGGCATTTATTTGGGACTCCTCGCGGTTAGAGTTCGAAGCTGCTCAAGATTGTGAGTTGGTGACTGCTGGAGAACTGTTCGGTCGCTCGGGTTATGGAGTTGGTTTACAAAAAGGATCACCGTGGGCAGATCTGGTCACACTCGCAATTCTTGACTTCCATGAAAGTAAGTTAACACCCTACTGCATTATTACAACCCATTCAGTTCACAATGGAGGATCAAAATGACCGACAAATAGAGAGGAGCCCCTTTGCTCTGCAGTGGAATAATACAAGCATAAAAAAGGTATCATCTACTGTGTATACGCAATATTGACCTTATTGGCTTAGTGACGAAGTTAGCGCTTCCAGAGTTAATGACTAATAATGTAGAAATACTAAATAGGTTTAAATAGCCAAACTATGTAACTGGCACTTAATAAAGAGTCTGAGTATGAAAAAAATTATTTCCAAATTCAAAACTTTTGTTTTTTTAAAAAATTAATTCCTTTTTAGTTTGTGACTTTCTAATGAGGTATTTTCCGCGAGTTTGTTGTTAGAAGGTTATCAGGCAACTAAAACTAATTTTTTGTTATTTATAGTAGAATAATTTCAGTTTCTTGCATCATGCTGCCTTATTGTGATAGTCTGATGATATATTGTGAAGATATCTTTGTGTCTATTGTAACGGCAGAAAAAGCAATAAGAGCTAGTAAAATCATAGCGTTGCTGGACGATAGGTGTAGCCAATGTTACGTCTCACAGCGATTAAACGTGAGTCGTTCAACCGTCCAAAGAACCTGAACTCGATACCAAGAGACTGATTCCGTTTAGAGAAGGCAAAGTTCTGGAAGAAAACCGCTTTTTAGTGACTCAGGCCCTGAGGAACTGCAAGTGCAGTTACATAGATCTCAAAAGAAACTTTGAAGAGGTACGAGGAGCACAAGTTAGCCTATGGACTGTGAGGTGAGGCTTTAAGCTGATGATATACGCATTCGACGACCAGCATGGGCCAAATTACGCCATAAGCACCGGATTGTTCGATTGAGGTTCGCTAAGAATTGCTTATTTAGGACATGAGGTAACTAGAGTAGCGTACTCTTTTCTGATGAGGCTTGAATTTGTGTGCATGGTGAGGACCGACGTCAGCGAGTGTACGAAGAAGTGACGCTATGCTGATGTGTGTTTTGAAAAAATCACCACTTATGGTAGAGGATTTTTTATGTTTTGGGCGGGCCTAACTTCTAGCTATGGTATCGAGACAATATCATTCATTCAAAACGGCTAACTAAATGCGCAAAGTTATATAACACGAATCTTTTGTCAAAATGCACAATTCGCACTGATTGTAATTGGTGAAGATGCCATTTGCATGGATGATAATGCTCGGGTCTATCGTTCTGGCGACGTAGATACTTATACGCAAGAGATTGGTATTCGTCGTTTAGACGGGCCAGCGCGGAGCCCCGATTTTAATCACATTAAGCGCGTTTGAGATCACCTAAAAAGACGATTATGTTCTGTCCCACCACCTCTACAAAACATCAGGGAGCTTAAACATGTGATCTTGGCTGAGTGGGAACATATTCCACAGGACACAATCAAAAGCCTGCTGGAAAGCATGCCAAAACGATTACATGCCGTAATTGGTGCAAGGGGAGGTCATACTCGTTATCGATTAGTTATCTTTTTTTATTAAAGTACCGTAAAAATACTAGCAGCTTTAATTCACTATACCCATAAATATGTCCATTTTCACACTGTCTTCTGTTTACATTGACTAAAACAACGATTCCAGGATTTAAGTGTTACAAAAATTCTAAAATAGAAAAAATAAATTTCTAGTCATCGAAGCTAATGACATACCAAATATATTAATAGTATCTATAGAAAAGTCTGTAAGGTGCCCGTTTTTTGCAAAGGATTTGCAAATATTATTTAAATCAGGTAATTTTCATTTTTTTTAAATAATATACTGAGAATGTAATAAAAATCAATACATAATAAAAGTTTAAGTTAAAAGCAACTGTTGTGTATGTGGGTGTAGTTTTAAGTTAACATTTATAACAGCATCAAAAATTCTTTATGTTTGTTATATTATTTTTTATATGCTTAAAAATAATCTAAGTGTGTCATTGTTATGAAAAATTGACAATTGAATTTGTTATTTTATGGATCAATATTTGTCATTTTGTATGAAAAAAAAAAGATTGTTAGAAACGATGTTTCGTAAAAGAATAACTATTGTTGTTTGGATAAACTAAAGGTGGTTAAATTTTTTACACTAACATTAGGATATCCGTAAATATTTTTATAAAAACTCTACACATGCTTCATATTTATTCTATGCAGGTGGAATAATGGAGTCCTTGGACAACCAGTGGATACTTCGTAACAACATGTTAAATTGTGAGGAAAATGAGAAAACCCCCAATACGCTAGGTCTGAAGAACATGGCAGGGGTATTCATACTCGTGTTAGCTGGCATCTTTGGAGGCATAGTGCTCATTGTCATTGAGGTGGTGTACAAGCGGCATCAGATACGCAAGCAGAAGAGGATGGAGATAGCCAGACACGCGGCCGATAGATGGCGTGGTGCCGTTGAGGTAAACCGAGCAAACATTGAAGCCGCGGAAATCGTCTACAAACGTTTCATGACCAAAATATAACATATCCTCCCAATATGTTCGTTCGTTATTGTATAATGCAACCGAGGTATCCATATTTACAAAATTTAATCGTATCTTCAAAATAAATGCCTTGCAGGTACATTTAACTTTTTAATTTACTTTTTTAATATCTACCATACTATGGTCCCCTGCGATTAAGAGTTTTGAAAAGGGGTTCCTAAATTAAAAAGATCCTTTTATTAAATTATAATATTTATAGTTAGGTAGATAGATATATTATTTACAGTACACCAAAATCAAAGTTATACAATTATTGATCGTATTTTTAATATAGAAATAGCGATCTTATCGCTAATAGCGATTTCTTTCAAACAGCCTTAGGATGGATACTGTGTTAAAAAGATAATTTGATGTAGGTTGGTGATATATTATCGTGAGGATGATAGAAAAAATTTATTTATTAACAAAGTTAATAGCTATAAGCAAAAATATAAGTATGTACTTAGTTCAGTTCTCAGTTTAAAGTTTCTAGTTCTAGTTCTCAGTTTAAAGTTCTAAGTTTTATTTTTTGCAAAACAAAGCCTACACATAACTCATGCTTTTGCAATGCCTTTGATTTTGTAATGTCTATGGGTGGTATCGCTTGCCTTATATCAGGCGATGAGCTTGCGCGCTTGTTATCCCACGAGATATTTTAAGACAATATTTGGGCAAACTTTTATACAAAGAAATAACATATTTGAAATCACCAAGAATATTATATTGGTTCTGCGGGTCAAATATTTAATTAAAAATAATATGTATTGTAATAGGTTTAGGTATTAGGGCTTACAAAAGAACCATGTATGTACAATGTATAAGTATATATGGTATAAATTTTCCATTTAACATAATTTAAATCAGAACATACGAGTATATTGCTATATATGTTTTGGCAGAATTTATTGTCTTTTTGTACACACACAGTACATTAGCGATAATTAAATCGTCATCATCCTGTCGCAGTCCACATCTGAATGTAGGCCTCCGCCAACGCCTTTTATGGGCTACCGCCCTTTTTACTATAAAAAAAAATTATTTACGCCATAATAATAAGATAAACATGTTGAACGGCTGAATAAAATGTTTTTAATGAAAATAAAGATATTTCATAACCCCTATTTGCCTTTGGGCCCGTTACCGCCTCCATAAAAAGCTTTAGCGTCTACTAGCGGGCGGTACCGCCCCCGTTGGTAACTTATCGGCTATATGCATCTGTTACTGCCAACCACCCTCCGCAAATAGTCTTCATCTAGTCAGGGGTCCACATTACGTTCGCCAAGACGCGGTCTTAGCAGCACTCGTCGTCAGTGTCTTGTCTATACTAGTTGTGATACAAAAACTAATATAAAATTCGTGTGTTACAGAAACGTAAATCGTTGCGAGCTTCAATTTTACCAACGCAACGGCGCGTCAAGTCGAATGGAGTGAAGGAAACGGGTAGCATCAGTCTCGTGGTGGACCGGGGGGCCAGAAGGCGGGATGAGCCTCGCGTGCCCAGATACATGCCCGCTTATACGCCCGACGTTTCACACCTTGTTGTTTAAAACAATCAAACAGCAGAAAAGAACTTAACTCCGCAATAGAAATATTTACTTTTAAATACAAGACATTCTACATTGCCATCGCAATTTAGAATAAATGTTTTTTTTTCAAGTGTAACTGTGAATTAAAGTTGTCGATTTTTAAAGTAGAAATGTGATAAGGACGCTTGTTAAACAGATATACATAATACAGAAAAACAAACTCGATTGTCAAAACAGGAGAACAAGAAAACACCTTTTTTCTATTTGCCACATGGAAAATAAGAACTGTTGTTCCTGTACAATTCAATTGGAAAAAGTTAAGTTTCCCTTTTATTTTAAATTCTCTTTACATATAATGCAGATGTGGAAAATTTTGATAGATAGATTATAATATAAAACAAGAGTTTGGACAAAATAAAACTTACACCCTATCAATAAATCATACAGTTCAAAAACGATCTTATAGGATAATGTCAGGGATGGAGTCATCGCTCGACTAAACGAAATTCTAATACAATCTAACACGAATTCTTGTTCCTACAGTGGACTATTAGGATATAAACGAAATGTCATAATCTGTTATTAATATTAGACATTTATATAGGTTTGACGGCCTGATGGTAATATATATATATATATATATATATATATATATATATATATATATATATATATATATTAGGTGTACAAATAAGTTTCCGCGGTTTGTCAAAAGATGGCCCCACCAGAAGGTTATGGAGAAATTGTCAGATGTAAAACGTAATATCCCAAGTTTAGTCATCTGGCAACACCATAACCTTAAAGTACTAGTGATTCCGTATCAGCATCACGTAATTTTTTTCGTGCAAAAATGTCAAGTTTTATTCCGAATAAGCATCATTTGCGGGAACTTTTGATTTACTTCTTTAATGTGAAAAAATCTGCAGCTGAGGCGCATCGATTGCTTCTAGAAGCATATGGTGAAGCTGCTTTAAGTGAGAGAAGTTGTCAGGAATGGTTTCAAAAGTTTAAGAACGGTGAGTTTGACGTTAAAGACAAAGAACGCAGTGGAAGGCCGAAAGTGTACGAAGACATGGAATTAGAAGTACTATTGGAGGAAGATTCGTCCCAAACGCAAAAAGAACTTGCACTTACTCTACAAGTGACTCAACAAGCAATTTCACATCGTTTAAAATCGTTAGGAATGATTCAAAAACAAGGAAATTGGGTTCCATATGAACTAAAGCCGAGAGACGTTGAACGCCGATTATGCATGAGTGAAATGCTGCTTGCCAGGAATAAAAAAAGAGTTTTTTGCATCGTATAGTCACTGGTGACGAAAAATGGATTCACTACGATAATCCAAAGAAGAGAAAGTCATGGGTTAAGCCCGGCGAACCATCAACATCGACAGCTAAGCCGAATATTCATGGAAAAAAACTCATGCTGTGTATTTGGTGGGATCAGCTTGGTGTCGTGTATTATGAATTGCTGAAACCAAGCGAAACCATTACTGGAGCTCTCTACCGAACACAATTGATGAGATTGAGTCGGGCACTTAAGGAAAAACGCGCCCATTACTACTCCAGACACGACAAAATTATTCTTTTACACGATAATGCTCGTCCACATGTTGCGGCGCCGGTAAAAACATACTTGGAAACACTCAACTGGGAAGTTTTACCCCACCCGCCGTATTCACCAGACTTAGCCCCTTCTGATTATCACCTGTTCCGGTCGATGGCACATGGTCTGTCTGAGCAGCGCTTCACATCATATGAAGACACCAAAAATTGGGTAGATTTGTGGATAGCGTCAAAAGATGAAGAGTTTTTTCGACGGGGTATCCGAATGTTGCCAAAAAGATGGGGAAAAGTAGTGGCAAATGATGGAAAATACTTTGAATAAAACGTAATGTACTTTTCCTTTACAATAAATTCCTAATTTTTTATAAAAAACTGCGGAAACTTATTTGTACACCTAATATATATATATATATATATATATATATATATATATATATATATATATATATATATATATATATATATATTATAATAATTGGATGCAACGAACGTCATTTTTCTTTATTGTGTTATAGCATCATTAGTAGAATTAACCACTAAAACGTAGCTGAATTTTTTTTTGGTAGATCATTCGCATCAGTCATCCAATTGTGGAATAGATTCCGCGATAATAGATCTGAATTTCAATACCTCACCTACTTGACTATTACTCCTTCAAAACGAGAGAATGAAATTGCAATGAAAATTGTGAATAATATGAAATAATGAAATAAAAAATACAATATACCATAATATTAAAAACATGTTTTAAAAAATATTTAGTAATATATAAATTGATATTGATGATGATATATAATTAAATTGATAGGTGTAAATTAAATTTCAAATGCAATATAAACATTAATTAAATTATAAACGTTTCATGTACAAAAGTAAAGATATAAAATAAATTGATTTAATTTGAAATGAATGAATGAAAATATAATGTTCCATATATTAGTCGATCATTATCACAATTTCTCTAGAATTGATTTATAATGTGTTCAATAATCAAGTTATAACAATAACAAAAATCGATTTGATCTTTTAATAACCTGGTTTCCTTGATGCAACGCTGTTCAAGCACAATATTTGTCTACGAGATTTATTTTAAAAACTGTTTTCAAAACGTTGATAAACGTTAAAAACGAACGATATTTTGTGAAATAAAAGTTATTGTGTTTGGAAATAACGATAAAAAACTAAGGAAGGGAAGTTTTTTACGTTAAATTGAGGGCACCTGCATAAACGTAAACTTTCTTGTCGTCTTATGGTCAAAACTTTTCTAATCATTATATATATATTACTATCGTGAAAATTATGCTTTTGAGGTTCTAAATGTATAATTGTTTCGTCCAAAAGACACATGCATATATAGATGTTTAAGATAATGATGGTGGTGGTAGGTAGATAGAAGACAGGTACTAATAAAAAAATTAAAACCCCAGAGATTCTGATTATTTATTTTCTAGTTAGTGTAGTACACCTACGTTCGGAAGCATCACGATGCTCTGCGTCTGCGCCTAATCAATTTACTTACCTACTGGAAAAGATTAGGCCTTTTACAGCACTAAACTATTTTATGGATGACAATTGTACAGAAACTGGATGCGTGAAGCCGAAGATTGGGTTAAGTGGCTATCTTGGCGGCCTAAGTCTAACAGTCGATTGCCGCAGCCTGTTGATAATGATGAAACGAGGATACTTTTATAGGTACTTAAATATCATATGGCTGACATCAAACGCAAGCACCTGTAGAATTGTACGGCGGCTTCTTACGGGACATTGTATGTGCGTACAAAACCAGAATGGCTTTTAAATAGCCTCCTGAGAGAATTTTATTCGATTGTCCTACGTGAGAAAAAATCTAACATCATAAAGTTACGTTATAAGCCACCACAAGGACAAGTGTAGTAATATTGTCAATGTTTTATATCGTTGGCCTAATTATTAGAATTCGTAAATTCAAGAACACATTTTTCTCACTTCTTATTTTTATTGTATCTAACAGATAATCTTAAAGCGCATCCGATGAAATACTTCGTATTTACCACAAAAAAAAATATAAAGTAAAAATTATTTTATAAAAACTTTGAAAGAAAATCAGTTTGATGTTTCTATAAAATTTATGGATATGGACTTAATTTTGATAATAAGGCCGACGATACGACAATAAATACATAAATATTTGACGTACAATCAGGCCTTGATACATGCTAATTTAACATCACATGAAACACGTAACTGATCGTTGCCTGATGAGAAGGAGTTTGGATTTAACCTTTGTCTTTTTAATGGCCGTAATATTTATTCCAAGTCCGGATACCCCACCAATCCGTCTTACACAAGTGTGGTGGGTTAATGTTTCCTTTAGAAATGTGGAGGGAAAAAATAATTACAATTAAAAATACACCTTTGGTGGATGACATTAAAATAAAGAATATGAAATGAAACAGCAATTTAACACATCTATATATTTACATAAAGATTTTAACAGTGCCATAGTGGGAATACATTGTATAATTTTCAGGAGATACGTTGGTTTACCTGTAAGAAGCAAGCCAAGTAATAGTAATGCCAGGGAAATAAAGGAATGTGTTTTGCGAGTGGAAGGTTCTAAAGCGACACTACACTACGAATAGTCAAATCTTTGCTTCGATTTAAGTATATGTAGCATAGGATGCTGCTGTCGATTCACAACCTTACAACCATCAATTATTCCTCACGGATATTTCTGGAAATAGTTTCATATACATTTATAACATGAAGATTATAGATATGACAGTGTTCTATACACTTGTTTTTTTATTACAAAGCCATACTTGTGCCGTCTTAATACTGTAGGGTGAACATGATTTACATTTTATTAAGGAACAGTACCATACAATATATAGGCTGTGTTACACCATAGAACAGTAAAGATATTAAATATTTTGTTTCCAAAACCTATAAACTACGTCCCATATATAAGGGTTACACGAATGAATTGTATTAATTAAATATTATTTTAAGAAACGAACTATTAAAGGCGAATCTAATGTACAGTTAGTAGAAACGATCAATAGTATAGTGAGTGGATTGATACCAGGCATCAGAAATATCCCATGTTCACACATAAACATCAAAAGTTGATACATTTTCTGGCGACTTTTTCCATTCATCAAAATACATTCTAAACAGCAATAAGTTGTACGCATTTTTATAATACATAATTAATTAGGCAAAGAAAAAAAACACTTAATAATTATTTTAGTTCTACGAATTATTGAAACTTTAAATAAATTGTTAGAATTAACAAGTGTTAAGTCACCAGACTTAGTCGGTGAATTTACGGTTAGGGTTGCGACCGAACAGAGCTGTACGGATCTCCGGCAACAGTTGTTGGGCGATCAACTCCAAGCGAGACTCTAGAGTGTTGCTTATCTGTAATAATCGAAGATGGATTTTAACAATAAATATTAACACTAGAACTACGAAGCAGTCAAAATGACCGGTTGCATCATTTATTTATACCATTTCCTTTTTAAGTCTTATTTAATATTTTACGATAATGTCATGATTTTTATTAAATTTGTGTATAGAATAATATTATAGATTATTTTGTTCTTACGCTTTTAACACTAGAACTACGAAGATTTACCATATACCTATTTCAACCAACCGGTCATTTTGACTGGTTCGTAGTTCTAGTGTTAATAATTACATATTATTGATACCGCAAATCGAATTGGAAAATGCTCATATACAAAAATTGTCCAAATTAATGTTTTTAAAGAAAACATTTAATACAATGAATTTTAAAAATAACAAAAAAATATATATGACTAGCTTTTGCCCGCGGCTTCGCTCGCGTGGAATATGGTCTGCCACATTAAGTTTCGTGACAGATCATTTTAAATAAATATGTTTTTTTTACTTAATTTATGGTTCACAATTTTTGTCGCAGTGGCTTCCACATAAAAGGTAGTAGATATATGCTGTCGTGGACTTTTATTTAGAACTATTCAAGACAAACAATCCTACGGTACATCACCTTTGTTTAACTCCAATGGTCTAGGCAGCTTACGCTAAGATAGCTCTCAGAAGCTGGACTTTTTTCCGACTTAATTGACATGTATCGTTATATTACGAGCAAAATTATATAAAATCATTACAAATTGTAGTCTATATGTTATTCCGATGAATAACCTATATTACTGTAAAATTTTATCCAAATCCATCCAGTAGTTTTTTCGTGAAAAAGTAACAAACCTACATACATACTCACAAACTCTAGTAAGATTAGAAACAGAAAACATCAAAGTATAACAGCGATTCAGGGCTGAATCTGCCACATTCAACATCTACTCAATGAACAGCTGCTACTTTCTTGATAAACTAAACTTTGAAAAACCCGAAATAGCGTTTTCACTTCGGGTTTTGACTAAGTAGTAAGTAATCGTAGAAGATGAAAGTCTGAGGTCTCTGCCTAACCCTAAGGGAAACATGCGTGTTTATATGTATGTATATTGACTAAGTAAAAAAAAGTTATTGTTCTAAATTAAAATTCTATCTATATATGTTTTAATTCTTTGGTAGAATTGCTTAAAATTCATATTTAATAATGTAATGATTATTAGCTATGAATTGTAAGATTGACTCAGTGGCGGGGCCCCCCGCCTACGTAGTCAATGGTCGCGGGTTCGATCCCCGCATTGGAATAAATGTATGTATGGCCCACAGACATTTATTTCCTGTCTGGTAACCTAGCCTATCCGTATTAGACAAGCGTGGTGGGTTACCTTCCGTTCCCCCAGAAATGGAGAGAGCTGGAAAAAAGTAATGATTTAAAGAAAAAATTGATTCTTTTCACCTTGATGCGCCCTTTAGCAGCAATAAGATCAATGCCACCACATGTTTCAGGAGGCAAGAAGTTTTCGGGGTCAATCTTCAGCTGAACATCCTTCTTTATCTTGTTTTTGTAATCCGACTGTGCTTTGCCCAGAAGTGATTCTACGAGTCCTTTATCTGCTTGTCGCACACGAAGTGTTACAGTCGGCTCGATCAGCTACCATTAATGAAAAAAATTGTTGATATTTATTAGGTGAGCTAATCAATATATCTATTAAAAGAGAACCGAGGAAGAAAATAATAGCATTAACATAAACTATTAAAATTCGAATCCCCCTACCAACCGCGTGATTTACGGCAATATTCCACCAATTTTTATTAAGGCTGTATTGATGATCAGCATCACTCTTCTTCTCAACAAGGTAACTATTTTTAAAATCTTTCCTACAAATACACACTTAAAGCTATGAACATCATAAAATGCTTGCCATTGTTTATCGCTTAGACTTGAGGCATCAGATTTAAAAATAGGTTAAATAGTATGATTATGTTTAGACTTTTACCAATTATTAATGCTTAAATGTTATATGGATGAATTCTTTGGTACTCCTCTACATACTTCTAAATTATGATAAAAGATTAAAATGAAGTAAGGCTGTAATCATATGTATTTGATAAATAAACATATATTTAAACACTCTTACAGGTGTTGGCAGAGTTTACTACTACAGCATTAAAGCTGAGCCAAGGCACATTAATTTTAATTTATTCCGAAAATTTATGTAGTATAAAGTAGAAAAATTATGTAATTTACTCAAATTTTTTTTAGCTTAGTTTTTATTTTGATTGTTACTTTTTATTATTTTTATTTTGATGTTGTTTGTATTGTGTCTTGAACAAACAAGTTGTCTATTATAATATTTAAACACTTCAGTCAAAATAGCTTATAGACTATTTGAATGAATACTTGTTCTATTTGTACGTTGGCATACCTGGAATAGAGCCTGCACAACGAGGGTGACGAGAAGTTCGGAGTAGAGCTGGTTGTTCTTTGGAACCTCAGCCAGGCGCTTGCGAGCCTCGTCAAGTACGTTACGTACGTGATCTTCGCGTACTTTTAGTACCTTCAGACGAGCTTGGTTCAACATATTCGAAGATTGGCTGGCGACAACATTGCACATATTAGAAACATATTACAAAATTATTGAAATTGACATTTTGAATATTTTGGCTTTGTAAAAAGTCATTCTTTCAAATGTGAACTTTACATGTAGTTAGATAATTAGATGGAGTTTATATGTTATGAAGTAAATGTACAGATTATTATTTATTTATGGAGCATCAACAGGAGTTACATTACATATTATTCTAAATAGTTTTGAAAACATTAAAATGTAATCCTAATTAAGGACACAACATTAAAAAATGCTAAAGCATACAGAACAAATATTATACTTAAACTTAATGTTAGATTGTGTATCACAGTATGTGAATTGTATAACACTATCATGTCCAAGTCATTGTTACTTTTCATGTATTTGTGGTACAATTTACACTAGGATTGGAGCAGGGCATTGAACCCAAAAATGCACTTTTTCATTTCATTGTAAAATAAACTAAAATTCTGTACCCGCACATGTACTCTGAGTACAGCAAAGTTAATGCAACTTAAAATATGAGGACTGTCTAGGGTATTGAGGGAGATCTTATGCAAAAATATCAATGAAAGATGCTCCCTTCTAGTTTTAAGTTTATCCATAACAACATATGCCAATCTTTGTTCGTATTTTTGTTTATATGTCTATTATGTTTGTATATTTATTAGATGGACAAAAATAATTTGCTAAGAATCATAAAAACCAATTAGAAAATTAATATATATGGGTTCCTGAACAACCAATATTATTTACCTAATTAGGTTTTGAAGATTAGCAAAGTTATTCTTGACTCTTCATTTAAAATTGAGATTATTGACTTAAAGATGCTTATGTGACCAGAAATGTCCTACTTGATGTGAATTAAGATGAAAAGTCAAAACTTACTTAGCTAAGATTTGGGGAAAACAAAATCAGAAAAATAATATAGTGCTTACGATATGAGCACTTCTTTCGTCCCCGACAGAATTATTGATGTCCTAGGTCTAGTTAATTCTTATATCTTATTTAATTTTTATTGGTAAACTAGTATAAAAAATAATTTATTTTGTAAAAAGAAATATTAGTGATATAATGATCATAAGAGTTATTGACAATAGTTAATGTTTACTTTTTCATAATATTGCACTGTTGTGGTAAAATTTGTCATTGATAATTAGTAATTAAATTTGTCAGATAATTAGTAAAAAAAAATTATGTTGGAGTAGACAATTGCTAGAGTGGATATCACATCTTGGCAAACATAGTGTGGGATATCTCCTGAACAGATGGAGTAATGATTGGCCTATGGTAAAATCAGACTGTGTCCCACCTTAGGTTATATGTCAAGCAAAAGACAGTTGCAGGGTAATGATGATCATTTTTATGAGATTATCATTAAGTTAACTGTATACATTTTTACTATGTAGGCAAAACTGTCTTATGAAATGCATTTACCAAAATAAAGTTATTTATTAATTTAAATGATTTTCTTAACACGATGTGGGACGCACGGCAAGAACTATAGAGTTTTCACTTTACGATAGTGACAGTACGGGTAATGCAGTAAATATTTGAGAAGTCATAAATTCGCTACAGCTAACACAGTAGAGTTTTGTAGGCAACTCCTTACAAAATACTTTATACTGTCGTATCACATTGACCTATTTTGTTACTACCTGGAACAGACGTGACGCTACGGTTATAGCTGTAGTGCCAACTCGTATGGGAGATTTTACTGTCATAATATACAATTTGAAAAAATTGATACCGTCCCGCATCGTGTTAAAAATTTAATTTCATAATTAAAGGTAAACTAGGATTGAGATATGGTGTGTACATATATTGCATAAGAAATGGAACACCTGATTTAAATGTGATAAGAAATCATAAAAAATATTTTTTTAATAGAATCTCTTCATGCTAGACTCGTTAAGTTATGGATTGACTAATGGAATCTATTTTTATGCATAACCCCTAAACTATAAAGTATGAAAAGTTGGGAAACAATGCTTTAATTTATAGGTGTAATTTTTAAGTAGATACCTTAAAAATTACACTTATAAATTAAAGCATTCTTTGCCTTATCATAAGTCTGAAGCACATTTCTTATTCCTCACATAATCCTGCAAATAGCACATAGTTATACATACATCCTCATATACAGGTATATCCTGACAGTTAATACTTTAAAGACTTCTTAGAATCATCATAGCTAAATTGACTTGCAAAAGCAGTAAATTAATTTATGTATTGATTAACTTTTATACTTTAACAGTTCATTAGGGAAACCTACATCTTTTTTTGGAGTTCAACTTGTTTTTCTTTTTTCTCGTAATACTCCATGATCTTAAGCCGCTGTTGCTGCACCAGACGGCCCTTTTCGATGTTGAATTCCTCTTCAGCTTTAGCATCGATTTCTTCCGCCTTTTCATTGGCCTCTTGTTCGATGAAGGCCATCATATGCTTGATCTGTTAAAAGAAATGTATAACATTGGCAAAAAAAAAAATTGTTTCTAATACCCCTATATCATTAAAACATTGAACAAAAAGATAAGTTCTGGAATCTGGATCAATCATTTTGACAAAACCATGTCGTTCCTTTTAAACATTAATTTTACCTCCTTTAAAACATTACCTGTTTCTGAACATCTGCATCGCTGAGCGCCATGGCTGATAGTTATTTTTTTAACAACACTAACACGTTAAACAACCGATAATGAGCCAGAAAACTAAAAACTGGTCTAAAGAAGAACGTCGACGCCTATCAGACGTGCTACTTCATTGAACAATCATATGATGCTTAGTCTTGCCAGAAATTTTGTGAAATCTACCCTAAAAACCATAAACAACTTCATAAATAATACAAGCAGTAATAAAATATGACAAGAGTGAAAACGACTTAGAAGAAATATAAAATAAGCACAAACCGTTGGTTTATTACTAATATAACCGTGAATTATCAACATCTTCGTCTTTCTTAATCTTTTTTTTAACGTAAGGATTTATTTATGGAAAATATCATGCTTAAAGCAGTTTGCAAATTTATATACTTGGATTGTATAAATTATAAAAGCACCCGAGATGGTGAAATTATTATATGCATTCAAAGCCTAACGTCACACTGTTAAATTTTTAATATTTTTTTTTTAAAAAGTACTAAGATACATACAATCATTTAAAACTCCGTTTTTTATCAATCATTAAGAAAGATAAAGATGTTACTATAAAACCCATAACGGTATTAAAATAATAGACAAAAGGTTCCTTGCGTAAAAATTCTAAAATATTTTTCTTTTAATAAACAACTAGAAACAATCTACAAAAAAATGATCATCTGGTTTTGCACTATTTCAATGTGCCTAGAAAATATTTTTGTCTCTTTGAAATTAGTTTTTATTAACTTTATTAATATTGATTTGATAAAAAATTTTAGTTTACCCATTAATGTGTCAACGATATTAAGAGGGTAATTTTAAAATTAGTTTCTTTCCTCTTTAAATCAATTGACCATCTAAACATAATTGATTATTTGTTTATTAAAAATAAAATACTGATAACATATTACACATATAAATAAAATATACAGTGAATTAAAAATGTGTCTGATATTAAATTTCGAAAGATGAAGTGATAAAAGCAAATGTAAAATACGAGTGGTCATTTTGTAAATTTCCGCTATTATCAATATGGCCGCCAGTTGTTTAGGGTAATGTGTCGTTGGAGAAATCTGAGTGAAATTGTTCTAATTTACAATACCGACGTAAAGATGTATAAAGTTTTCAGAGTTTTATAGCAGTGTTTTATGGAAAAGCTATTCAGCGAATGGTTTTTCTTGGTGAAATAATTTTTGAACGAACACAAATTGCAATACAAATTGAACAGTCAACAAACTTGTTAGTTTCATTCAGAGAATTTATTTATTTCTGTTTGGGAAAAACGATTATGAACCAATTATATTATTCTTGAAATAGTGGAACAATAGCTGACGTTAACACAAAAGGTAAATATTAGATTTTGAAGAAGTATTTTTAGTGTAAATAATATTTCAGTCGCCATTAATTGACAGATGAATAACCAACTAGATCTATATATAAAAGATAGATTATTTGTTATTATGATTGAATGCTGACGTTCAATTCAATAAATTATAGTTAGTAGCTTTTTATTGCGTATATTGATTTTTTAGTTATTCAAATTTACAAGTTTTAAATAGTATTATGGAAAGTTGAAACACGAAAATGCATTATTTCTTAAATTTATAAATCGTCACTATTAAAATTATCTGCCTAGAATCAAATATTCGTAAAATGTATATTTACTCATACTCATACTATTTATTTTATGATATATATAAAGATGAATATTTGGCACAAAATAGGCATTGTATTTGACTATATGTTTAGGTGTAATGATGGAATCATGGTATCATGTGTTTTGTTTTATGCAACTACTTATTTTTTATTTTATTCTCGTTTTATCTAATTCACTTTCAAATACATTTTAGAGTGAACTAGATAAAACGAAAATAATTGTTGTTTTGAACAAAAAATTGATCTTTCATTGTTTGAGAAATGTTTATAAAAAATATTTAAGGTATAAAAAGACACATTTTTGAGGTCATATGAAATATTCTATTAGATATTCTTTAGATTTTATCTATTAGATTTATGATTAGATTGGGCAAGAGAAGTAAATAAAAATAATATGTTTTGAGTTACAGATTCTGATTATTAGGCCAACAGTATGTAGATTTGATATAGTAAAAGCAAAAGTTTTACAGCCTCAAACTAATCCTATTTGGTGGGTATGTAAAACACACATATCAAAGGGACAAATATCTAGATTGAGAATAAATACCTGTTATAGGTCACACAAATGTTTATCTTAATACAAGATTGAAACCTGTGATCCTTGGTTTATATAATGGACACTTCCCTACTGTGCTATTTAAGTCATCAATTTATATATAATCTAATTAATAGAGATGCTTCAGTAATTTTTATGTTTGATATATTATGAAAATTATTAATTTTAACTTTCAATACAGTGTATTTCAAGCAAATTGTAGTCTAATTTAGTAGCTGAATACTATTTTTGTATTTCACATATAAAGTTGCTAAATAAATACTTATTGCTAGTCACATTTATATATAGTTATCTATACTAATGTCAATTCCCGCTGAATTAAAATATTTATTATCATGTTTTATTTATGTTGTATAATGTAAATATGAGATGTATGTAAATATGAGAACTGTTTATTGAGTTTTATAATATTAACTACTTTCATTTGTACAATTCTGATTATTTGGGGTATGATAACACCTCATGGATTAACTTTTAATTGGTGGAATTGTTTTACTTAAACTATTGCCATTTTAATTAAAGTATAAAAGTAGATATTAAATATTCATTGCAAATATAATAAGCAGGTATGTTGAGTATTATTATAATTAATTTGGGTATAATATAATGATAATTTTTAATATAGTTTGTTCATTATAAAATATGCTAAGGTGATTAAGGTCTAATTGTATATAAAAAATTGTATATAAAAAGGGATACATTACTTTTATAAAATGTATATTACAATACATAATATGCACAATACAGTAATAAGTAATAATGTTGATACCATGAAAAAAGAACTATACTAATAATTTTTTAATAATAGAGAAAACTACTTGTTTCATGACTACTTGATAAAACACATTTATGAGCTGATCCATGATAAATATCCAATAATAGATGTGATAGTAAAGTATTATTTAAAGATCAGTAAACTTCCATTCAAATATTTTGAAGTGAAACTTTTTATTTTTGCAATTAAGTTTTTTATTATACAAATATAACATTTTTGTTTACTATATAAATATTTTGGTGTATTTTTTTTTTGGATATAATTATTAATTTACTAACTATATCTCAAATTATTTTAACCAAAATCGAAGGATGGGTGTGATCAATATTGAAGGAATGAAGATATAAGACATTGATGTGGAGTAAAACAAGGTGTTGTGATAAAAAGGTGTGCTTAGATGGTTTGGATGAAAGATGATTGGCAAAATGATGAAATGGCAGATGTGGATGGATGGTATGAGTGTAAAAGAAGCAAGGAAAGTATGCCAAGATCTTAGCAGATACCTACCCCTACAGGAAACAGGATTGATAATATGTGTGTATGGGTGTGATCAAATGTTTTAGTGGAAGGAGTATTATGAGAGACATTATGACTGCTTATTGGTATTGACTAATCAAACAAAACAATGTATAGAAGCACACAAATTAATGATTGCTAAAATATGTATTTTTTTATTTACAGGTTATGGCAAACCTGAATTTTCAGCAAGCTCCTAGAAGCCTAGCTAGTGGTGGTGCCGGAGGTGTTAGTGTTGGTGGGCGAGTAGGTTCCGGGCTGGTGGGTGGTGTGTCAGGCCATGTGACACCTACATTTGGCGGGGCGTTATCGCCCGGCCGGGGCTCAACAGCGATGCCGGGTGGCGCACCACCTTCTATGGCGTCCAGATCCACCTTGTTTGGTCAGAGAGCTTTTGCTGATCGGAGGGTACCTATACCAACACCATTGTCTCAAGCAAACTCAAATTCCATGGTATGTTTAAATAAGTTATTTGATCTTTTTTTTTTTCACCGCCCATATATATATGTCTTACTGCTGAGCACTGGTTTCCCCTTTTCTGGAGGAACAAATCTTACCCACCACGCTTGTCTAATGCTGGTTGGCGGGGTTTTCAGACCAGTAAAATTATTATAGTCCAAAAATTTATAAACTGTTTTTTGTAGTTTCTGCCTGTGTTGTTGATGTTTTTCAATAATATGCTCTCCATACAAGCAATATACTCTTGTTGCACTTATTGCTTCAATTTTAAATATATATGTACACTGAATAAAGTTTGAAGTTTTCACTGTTTTGAGTTTGAATGAACAATTTTTACTTTTTTATTTCCTAAAAAGCATCTTTAATTACATGAATTAATCAGCCTTCTCCAGAACATGGTTGTGCATAAATCCTCCGAGGCGTGCCATTTATCCTGATCTACCTACATGCAATTTCTGCCAGACATCCTTTGCAGATTGTCACTTCAATACTGGAGAATGTGACCCATACTATGCATATCATAACATCTGTGGATAGATAAAGCAATAATATACAGTTGTTGATGTCAGTGTTAAAGTAGATAACGATTTTAAACATTAATCTTACATGACTAAACCCGATTGGACTTAAAATAATTTAATAAATGCAGTAAATCACATTGTTAGTAGTGCCATGGTAGTACCAATGAGCTTGCTTCACCAGGAAAGCACTATACTCCTATACAATATTAGATTCAAGTGTACCACAATTCCAGAGGCCCAATTCCTTTCCTCTTCCAATATTCAAATTGTTACCCTTAGGTAGACCATGCAATTGCAGTGCTTTTTTTCTTTTATGATAATTAGGGATAATTATTATGCCAGTTTCAAGTAAAATACAATAAAGAATATTTTGAAATTTAAGCCATCTTATCACATTATATTTTGATAAAATGGTGACCTACCGAAACCTTCTATTAACTATATAATAATATAATAAGTATGCATTTATTTCATTTCACTCCACTTTTATATCTTAATCGAACAATAGTGTAAATTACACCACCAGAATTATACAATATAATTGATAATGACATGAGATAATGAATGTGACATAAAAACAATGCCACTGAAGTAAACTGGTGAGATAAGTCCTGCAGTGTTCTTAGTGCATTAAGGATTTTTATGGATGGTATTGGCTGCTTACCATTAGATGCACCGCTTACTTGTCAGCCAATCGCTTTCATAAACAAAAAAAATCTGTTACAGTCAAGTATGGCAAACCTGTCACGGTTTAATGCCAGTAGCAACTATCACTCCGTGTTTGGGGAAGGGGGAGATACATCAACGCCCCCTTTACTGGATTTAAGTGAGTTCCCATCGCTAACGACGCGAGGCGCTGGAGACCAAGCTCCAGCAACTGCGCCACCACCACCGGGTTCTAAACCGTACGGTTAGTATATAGCATATGTAGTATAAAAAATGAATTTTAAGACTATATTTTAACGATGTGACACCTACTTCTTTCCACACACCACCACTCTGTGCAACCAGCTACCTGTAAGCATATTTTCAATACATTGGAACTTTCAGAAAATGAAAAATACCTTAGCGGCCATCAACAATTCTGCAATATTCTGTCTATAATGTAATGTTACAGATGTCATTGATCAATACTTTCTATGAGGCGATACATAAAAGGAATAATTATTATGAAGATGCTAAAGCACTAATACATGTGAAGAAAATTTTTAACATTGCACACATGGCGTGTTGGTATAGTAAAAGTTCATATAGTTGGCCTAATTCATAGTTTGAGAAACTTTTATAAAGCCATTCTTAGGTATAAAAAGAGGTATCTTTAAGGTAAACACGAAATGTTCCATTGAATATGTTAGTTATCTATTAGATGGTAATAAAAGTGAGAAATGGAACATAGAAGATAAAATTATTTTCTTTTTAATCTTAAAAATTTAATGAAGCACTGTAGAATTTATACCACTGGTCAACCACTCGTGGTAATAAATTTAAGAAATCATAGTCTTCAATTAATTCAATCAGCACTTAAATGTCACAAGTACAGTTGATTGAGAATAAATGGGCGGGGAAAGAAATTAGGACACAACACTTATCAAATGTGTTCATCAGGATGAGCCTACCCATTCATGTTGTCTGCAAACATTTGCCATAAATATTGATATTTTTAAAACATTTCTCAAAATTTATTGACAGAAATTTCGTTGTAACATGTCTCTATCCTATCTGTAATGTCTGACAAATTGATGATTATAAATCATTTGAAAGCCATTAATTCAAATGAATGAATGAATATAAATTATAATCATGACGATTTAATCGGCTTAGTAACTACTACTTTCATTATCAATGGTAGCGGATTCGATTCCCGTATCGGGATAAATATTTATATATTGATACATTCAAACGGGTGATCTGTCTGGTTCTGAGTGTCATGCTAATCCGTTTTGAACACGCCAATATCTATTCCTTCATAAATATCGCGGTTAGAAGTTATTTATATATACATATATATGAATATGATTATGGTGAAGGGTGTATTTAGAGGGCAAGGTAAAAAGTACAAAGGTTTTAAAGTTTATGTGCTTTGTGCTGTTATTTACTTTGAGGTTTGTCTCATTTTCTTCATTATGTACACCAACCGTGCGAAGCTGGGGTGGGCAGCTAGTTTCGGGGTACTTTCGGTGATGAAAGAGTGAATGAGAATGGAAAGAGTTTACTTGATGTATGTTTGGAATGGAGTCTCTGTGTGTTAAACACTTGGTTTGCGCACAAGAAAATCCATATGTATACCTGGGAAAGGGGCGAGAGAAAGAGTATGATTGATTTTGTAATTGTCGACAAAAGGTTGAGGAAGCAAGTAATAGATACAAGGGTGTACCGTGGAACAGGCGTTGATTCAGACCACTACCTGGTAATAAGCCGCATTAATGGTCTGTTCAGGGGATGGAGACACCGGCCACGAGAAACCAAGAAAGTGTTAGAGAGAATTAAAGTGGAAGAATTACAAAAAGAAGATGTGAGGGAGGAGTATCTGAGTAAACTGAATGTAAAGTTTGAAAAGTTGAATGATGTTAAAGTGGTTGAGGAGTTCTGGAAGGTGTTTAGGGAAGGAGTGGTCAGTGTGGCCACTGAAGTTTGTGGTGTTGCCAAACGCAAAGGAAAAAAGATGAAGAATGTTTGGATGGATAATGAAGTGCAAGAAGCAGTGAACGCTAAAAAGAAAGCATGGCGTGATTGGTTGGCTAAAAAAGCTGACGAAAGAATGAAGAAAGTTTCAAATGACGATGTCAATGATGCGCGAGAAAAATACAAGAAAGTGAAAAAGATAGTTAAGAATGTAGTAAATAGAAAGAAAGAGTATCAGAAGAATGAGTTTGACAGGAAGTTGTCTCAGGATTTCCGAGCAAATATAAAGCTGTTCTGGAAATCCATTAGATCAGCAAGAGGCCGAACATCTACCTCAGAGCTGACTACAGTTAGAGATGACAATGGAAGTATTGTAAAGGGAGAGAAAAACATTTTGAAGAGGTGGAAAGAATATTTCGAAAGTCTTTTTGATAGAACAGAAGTACACAGTGAGTCATGTACGACATAAGTAAATGAGGATGAAGATATAATTAGCATGGATGAGATTGTAAAAGCCCTAAAATGGAATGAAATTAGGTAAGGCTGCTGGGTATGATAGGATTTCTGTCGAAATGTTGAGGTCAGGTGATGAGGTAATAGTCAGTCAGCTGTACTACCTTTTCAATTTATGCTGGAGTACTGGCAAAGTACCGGATGATTGGTGCAAAGCCGTTATAGTACCGATGTATAAGGGAAAAGGGTCGCAGCAAGATTGTAAAAATTACCGGGGCATCAGCCTACTAAGTGTCGTCGGAAAACTATGCAAAAGTGTTGATTGAACGTCTAATGAAAGAGACGGAAAGCAGGATATGGAATGTGCAAGCAGGGTTTAGAAAGGGGATGGGATGTACGGATCAGGTCTTTTCCTTAAGGTGCATAACTGAAAAGTTTCTGGCGAAAAACCAGAAGGTATTCTGCGCCTTCATAGACTTGGAAAAGGCCTACGATAGAGTGATAAGGAATGAACTGTGGTCGGCACTATCCACGTTTGGGGTGGGTAGGAAGATGATTCATGCGCTGAAGTCTCTCTACGAGAAGTCCAGTGCGTGTATCAGAATAAACGGGGCTTACACAGACTGGTTTGATATCTATAAAGGTGTTAGACAGGGATGTGTAGCCACACTGTCTCTCTTTCAGGTCTGTCAGGCAACTATATATATATATATATATAGATATATATATAAATATGTATATGTATATATATATATATATATATATATATATATATATATATATATATATATATATATATATATATTGCCTGACAGACCTGAAAGAGAGTCAGTGTGGCTTAAGAATGAATGGAGTACTCATCAAATGCCTCTTATATGCTGACGATCAGGTGCTGCTAGCTTCGTCGGAAAAAGAGTTGCAGGAGATGATGAACATAATGCATGGAGCGTTAGAAAGGAAAGGAATGAAGATGAATGTTAGCAAGACGAAAGTGATGGTTTTTGAAAGGGAGGACACTTCGACGCAGTGTGAGGTGCTGATTGCAGGAGAAAAAGTTGAGCAAGTGAATGAGTTTATATATTTGGGGTCACTGTTTACAAGAGATGGAAAATGTGAAGGAGACATTGAAAGACGAGTGAAAGTTGGTAATCAGGTTAACGGAGCCCTGCACTCCTTTATGAAAAGTCAGAATGTGTCAAAAACGGCCCGACTGGTGGTTCATCAGGGGGTGCTTGTTCCGACGCTTATATACGGTAGTGAAAGTTGGGTTTGGCAGAAGAAGCATGAAAGCAGACTGAATGCGGTGGAAATGAGAGCATTAAGAAGTATGTGTGGTGTAACCTTGAATGATAGAATAAGAAATGAAGATATAAGAGAGCGATGTGGAGTAAAAGAAGGTGTTGTGACAAAAGTAGAAAAAGGGATGCTTAGATGGTTTGGACATATAGAGAGGATGGATGAAAGACGACTGGCAAAAGAAATTTACCTTGCGAATGTGGATGGAAGGGCCGGAAGAGGAAGACCACGAAAAACGTACCTTGACCAGATTGCTAAACTTTTTAAGAAAGGCCAGGTCAAGAGTACCCTCAACCGGCGGGCTTGCATGAGGAGAATAATGAGTGTGGAGGAAGCAAGGGAAGTATGCCGAGATCGTAGCAGATGGAGATCTGTGGTCTCTGCCTACCCTTACGGGAGACGGGCGTGACGATATGTATGTATGTATGTATGAATATTAAAATTTGTCTTATTTGTATTTTCAGTTGGTATGGTGAAGCAGCCAACATCAGAACAGTCTGAGTTTACAATGTCGTCTGAAGACTTCCCTGCCCTCCCTGGGACCTCAACAACAGGGGCGACAGTGTCTACGCAGCCTCAACCTAGTGCAACACACGCCTCTCAATCCACACTTGAATACACCAATCACAATTCTGAGACCAAACCAAGAAAAGGAATTCAAACTTCTCCTGATGGTGAGTCAAGTTCATTAATACATTCAAAGTCTAATATCCTGAACAGGGATGCATCAATACGCACTTCAGTCGATATGACACCGTTATCTATATTCATAACGATAACATACACCTGAATATATATAACATAAACCTGAGTTTCAGTTATATTCTATTACGCATATTAAAAACCAATCAACCAAGAATAATAAATAACTTTGGAATGGAATTCAAAGGATCTTGACACTTCAGAAATAGACATCAAATACAATTGTTACCATGTGTAACAGTGCTATCTATTGCCTCAGCTTTGTTTTATTAAAAGGAGAATCAAAGTCCTCATATGCTGCAGAATAGATGGCACTAATTGGTGCCTGTACTGATTGGATGATGAACATTGTGTTCGGCCATTTGACGGCCACTACCAACATATAGACAGCATATTTGCATAGACTTGCCATTGCTCATAAATTGCGGTGTCGATTGCCCAGTTGGCTGAGCAAAGGCAAGCGTAACGTGTATAGAACTTATTTGACGTAACTTATTACAACTCGCAGAGTCGCTCGCGATGACTTGTTTCACTTCGGAACGGTGTCGGTTTTTCTACACAAATCAAATGCGCTCGCCCGCGCTCGGCAAATAGTGTTCATACGTTCGTCCGCCCGCCATTAAACGATTGGCTGCAAACTTGCCGAACATCTAGATAGTTGTACTTGTGCATTAATTCCGTTCAACATATATTGCCGGCTTAAAATGTGCTCTTTTTTGTAATTAGACATTAACGAAGACATACGCATTTCATTTTTTTCGCCGCCCAACGCCAACAGCTTTCACGAAAAGACAACAATGATTGATTAAATGTGAGATTGTTCCACCTTTGATACTACAGAAGATAACCTCATTGTTAGCTCTAGGGAAGTTATAAGTACTCTCAATTTATACATATTTTTTTCTATAGAATATGGGGGTTGTGATAATACTTTCATTTGTAACGGAGGCGAAGGTCCAGCAGTGTACTGAAGAACATATTTTTTATATACTCTTGGGCAGTACTCTACTCTTTTGAGTATTGTGAAGCATTTACATTTATCATTTGATCTTTATACTGTAATTCTTTTTCATGAGTTGATTTAGTCTCATTTAA
The DNA here is from genome assembly GCA_031353405.1 of Baronia brevicornis. Classification (NCBI taxonomy): domain Eukaryota; kingdom Metazoa; phylum Arthropoda; class Insecta; order Lepidoptera; family Papilionidae; genus Baronia; species Baronia brevicornis. Next base: position 39,094 of record JASFAT010002672.1, on the reverse strand, counting down.
TAATACCTATAAATAATGTATTTACATTTATTGAACACATTAAAGATATATGTCCAACGTAAATACTTATTACATTAAAAATTAGAGTAATGTCGTTGCCACATTAGCTCACAATCGCCTGCCTCCCAAATGAATGAGTTTTAATTGTGTATGTAATAGTTGTATTAACTGATTACAATTTTATTATAATACATTTTAAATTATTATTGTGTTATCATGTATACATAAACAATATTATGTAATGTTATAATATACATATACTCGTACACATATATAATAGTATATTGTCAGCGTACAGCAGTCGACTGTTGGATTTGCACCAAGGCGCGCCATCAAGACTGATATCCGGTTACACTTTCCTCTTAGTTTCTGCGAACCGTCCCATGCAAATTTTCTCTCCAGCGAGCCCCGGGGAGGCTACTAATTCTCAGTACTCGTCTATGTCATTGCCACTACACTTAATTATGTATCTAAACATGTTATTACATATCCTTAAGTTATTTTAAAAGTATACGTTATCAGATAATATATACCAGCGGTCGCCAAAGTGATGGTCCGCATAAAAATTTGGAATATATTTACTCACCACATTGTTTTAAGATGCATTGAAACATAATTTCTTAGCAATATGTAAAAAGTTAAAAACACTTCGTTGAATACTATACACACTGGCATCCAATGGCCAGGCCAGAGCGACTAGGAATGTATAACGATAAAAGTTTGATATACTTCAACCATTTTTTAATTGTTTACTTTTTACACTTTTGTTTATTTTATTATGGTTTATTAATAAAGCTTTCATAATTTGGTTATTATAGTTAAAATTTATTAACTAGGTACATTTGTTGTTTTTAGATCACAATTTTTTTTTTATAAAAATATTTAACCTTTAATAAATCTTATTGTTGGTTTGCGGGATTTAAATTATGAAAACGGATCAGTATCTGTGAGGTCAAAAAGTTTGGCGACCGCTGATATTATACTATACCAATATATATATACTGTAACATTATTAAAGTATAAACAAAGCAGATGAATAGGATTATGTTCTGAAACATTTTTGGTGATACTTCAATATAGAGTTTATTTTTTAAAGAAGTCCAGTGGTGTTTTTAAATATTACTAAAATTCTTGTTTACCATTCAAATTAATCTTATTATGCTTGTGCTAAGAAATGGTTCGCGTCAATAGTCCAATGGAGTATACGAACTTACGACGCACAGATGTGAGCCCGAGTTTTGCCCATTTTGTGAGAATTGGCTGTTACGGCCGTGTTGATGATAACTGATGAAATTACCTTAACCCGGTCACATACACTTGGGGTTCAAATCTAAGAATATTACAGTTTAGAAAGATAGAGATGACGAATAATGCAGACAGTAAAGTAATGACCTAAACAAATAAATTAGATGTTACTTATTTGCCTATTGTAATGTATATTATAAAATCAAGTATGAAGTATGCAATAGGGTACAGACTAATGTGGCTACGACTTAATAAAATCACCAGTTACCAAATTTTTTTCCTATATTTTCTTTGTGTATCCAAAGTCATTTAAAGACGAATTTAACTTATACCGTTACTTTGATTTTAAAGCTTTTTTAAAAGGTGTTTATTATGCATGCTCGTATTTCTCTATATTTTTTTTTATAAATTGGAATCGAAAACAATTTTTTAGAGATCTTACATAATTTTTTTGTCCCTAAAGTTATCTATCAAGGAGCTCATATGGAATTCTATGGTGTGTATTGGAAATTGTTTAGGCTTCAAATAATGTAGGTTAATATATTTTTAGCTTAAACGGCATTAAACTTTTTATGGGGAAATAAATTTAAGCTCATTATATTGACTAGTAGTTTTTTCATTGTAAATTATTCGTTTTTACTGAAATCTTATGTATTTTTAGGCAAAGTAACGAATATACCAGAGACAATGATACCGAATCAATTCGGTATTGTGGGGCTGTTGACGTTTATTCGCGCTGCGGAGTCCGACCCGAGTCTCGTATCGTTAGCGTTAGGGCAGGACTTGACCGCGCTCGGACTGAATTTAAATTCGCCTGATAACCTTTACCTTACATTTGCTGGACCTTGGGCGGATACGCCCTGCAGGTGGGTTAGTTTTGAAATATATATTATTTCATAAACATAATGTTGCATAAACCATTAAATTTGGCAGTTTGCTGTTTTATAAATTTCTTTTTTGGCAAAATAATGATTTTTTTAAGTGGAAATTTACGCAGTACATACTGATTTCAGTGTAATCCTTAACTTTTGGGTACCTATCAGGTATGCAACTAGGTTCTTGCTGTTTGTTATAAGGCGGCTCCATTAGTAAGCGTTTGTCGATTTTGACAAAGTCAACGACAATCCAAAACGTCAGAACCAAGCTTAGACATATAGTAAACAAACCTCTCCTTGTTTTCTCCCTTCTACGTGACATTGGCGAAATCATCTGTGCTATTTTGGCACTATTGAAAGCCATTAATTCAAATGAAAAAATATACAAACCACTCTGACACGTTAGTGATTTTATCATGGCGTCATATACTTTTAGTTGTCATACACTTTTTCGTGCTTTTGCTCGTATTGTGGCAGTTTTTCGCGCAATTCTCGACTCAGCATGAATTGAAGTCGATATTGTTCCCCAGTGATGGTTTCGTTTATTTGCAATAGCTCATATACATAAACATATCATAAACGACACCGACCTGGCCCCTTCAAATACAGAATAACCTTCGTACCGTGTATATTTGGCCGAGCCGACGACGTAGAAGCATGACCGGGCAGTCCCCATGACTTTCTTTTCATTGGATTGCTGTAATAAATCCATTTATCATCATTTGTCATGATGCGATGAAGGAAACCCTTCCTTTTTTGCTGCTGGAGCAGTTGTTCACAGGAGAAAAAACGACGCTCAACGTCCCTTGGCTTCAAATCATAAGGAACCCAAGTTCCTAGCCTTTGAATCATTCCCAAAGCATGCAATCGCTTAGAAATGGCCTGGCAGGTAATACTGAAACAAGTTGATCTTGCATTTGGCACGGATCATCATCAAGCAATTTCTGCAGTTCAGCGCCTTCGCTTTCCATTGGCTTTCTTTCGCGTGGCCGGAACCAATCGCGGCACGTTGTTTCACTTAGAGCAGCGTTTTCCTAAACTTATGTAACTCGCGATGCGCTTCAGCCGCCGTTTTCTTTGAATAAAATAAGAAAAGTAACACTTCCCGCAAATGACGATTATATTTTCTTATTAGATTATTCACCCAGCTAAAAGTATATGACGCCTCAATAAAATCACTAAGTTGTCAGAGAGGTTTGTTTACCATATGTCTAAGCTTGGTTAACGGCGTTTTGGATATGTCAAAATCGACCAAAGTTATTGCTGGATCCGTTTAATGACAAACAGCGAGAATTTAGTTGCGCACCTAATAATTAGCTTAGTGGATATTCTTCTAGTACCTTAACACATTCCCATCGAGAAAAATAAAAATCTCTAATATCGCATATTACGCCATGCTTTTAAATTATTAATTTAACACGATGCTGGACGCATGGCAAGAACCGTAGAATTTTCGCTTTACGATAGTGACAGTACGGGTAATGCAGTAAATGTTTGAGAAATCATAAGTCCGCACTACGGCTAACGCAGTAGAGTTTTATAGGCAACTCCTTACAAAATACTTTATACTGTAGTATCACATCGACCCATTTTGTTACTACCTGGAACTGACGTGACGCTACGGTTATAACTGTAGTGCCAATTTGTATGGGAGATTTAACTGTCATAATATAAAATTTGAAAAAATTGATACCGTCCCGCATCGTGTTAATATCATCCATTGCGTCATCTAAAATTAAAAATATTTTATACGTAATACGCGCAACTTTAAGAAAAAAATTTATGAAAACCCTGATTAATTTCGACTTCAAAAATTATGTATCAATCGTTTCCATCTTACCCCAATTTATACACAAGTTACAATACCCCGATGTGATTGTGTTAAGTGCTTTGTACTGTTTTGTTATATATATAAAAACCACATTTTTCATCCTTACAGACACAATATTAGAATTTAGATCAAAATCCTTATGTCAATCGTTGTCAGCTGATTATTTATTACTTGTGAGCTAATGTGGCTGGGGTTTACGATGAAAGGCATTAAATAGTCATAACTGATAATAAATAAGTGCTTGGAACTAATTTTTTTTCAATTGACATGAAAATTTGTATTTTTCAGGCCACAGGACATGGATTATCATGTGCCTCCCGAATATCTAATAAACGGAGCTATTAGAGATAAATTGGCGCCGCTACGACTGAGTCGATATAAGGAAGACCTATTATTTTATTTATTTTACTGCTTCGTGGGTGACGTGCTGCAGATTGCGGCTGCAGCTGAATTGTTAGTGTTTTTTAACGTTTATGATTATTATCGAAAGCTATGCAAGCCTAAGGAACTTCATGGTTGAACATTGATTTGCGTTAGATGTTATGCTAAACCAGCAGCATTCAAAAGGATGATTAACCCTTTCGCTCCGACGGGCGTGTATATGTACAACCTCGAAGAATGACCATTCATATACGAAGAGTGTATGTATTCGCTCTGGAAAAATGGGCGCGCGGGTACTAAGAGCGTACATATACGTTCATACCATATGTACTTTTATTTCATACTTTACATGAGATACTTTTGTTAATGGAGTATCTAGCAACGCTGCATACTATCATGAAATAAAATGTGTCATCTGCAGTAAACGAGGAAAAAGACGTGAGTCAAGCTACTATTGTTTACAATGTGATATGTGTGGTCCCAAGGTTTCAACTTTATCATATCGAATATTTTCTTCGGCTTTAAATACTTTAGTAATTTCGTTGTAATGAAAAATATCATATGAACATTATAAATTTTTATATTTTAGAAAGTTAGATGATATTTGAATAAAATAGAGAACAACTTTTTATTACTTCATAGCATTCCGTACTTCAGTGTCACTTCCGTACTCAGTAATGCACTCCGTTCACAGCGATCACATTTTGACGTAAGCGCTTCGTAGCGAAAGGGTTAATAGGGTTGGATATCATTACTATTAATGGATTCCTATTAATATGTCTACTAAGAATATCAATTTTAATGATGAAGGAGACCAAGAGAAGTTAAGGAAATAAATCAGAAAACTGATACCCGATTGAAATATGCACCTGTGGCTAGAAAGAAGTTACGCTAATAGTATTAATATATATAAGCATTCTCAGATATATAATATAATAGTATTAATCAATCAACAGCTCACATATTCAGTTACCTATAAAAGCCCACAAATATTTACTGTGTGGTTCCAAGCATAGAATAGTGTTACTACATTTTGTAGTTGTTCCGCGTTGTTTGTTCCATGATTTTTATATGAGACGTCTATGAAAGCAAACGAGTAGGCATCTACTTGAAAATAAAACCCATTCTGCTATCTAAATTTTCCCTCCAAACGAGAATATTACTATGCCCCTTTAATTGACGGTAAAATTTCACACCTAACAGAATCTACCACTTACTGCTATGAAAGTATGATTATTATCACGTCATAGTTGTGTCTGAGTTAGGTATTTAATTATTAAAATATGGTTGAAATTTATAGCAAGGAGGTCATATATTTCATCTTAGTGAAATCAATATTATTTGCAGATACAACCGTGAATGGCGGTATCATATGGAAGAGAAAGTGTGGATCTCTCAGGCACCTGGCATGCCCATGGTTGAGAAAACTGCCACCTATGAGCGAGGCACCTATTACTTCTTTGACGCGCACAACTGGCGCAAGGTATATTACATTCAACAAGTTTTCAACACTCTTAGAATAGAATTCCTGTCACTGAATGCCACTACTACACAATTTGCTACCAACATCTTATTCTGTACCATCTGGATGAGAATTTCTTTCCATTCACCTCCATTCTGTAGAACTAGCTCAATCTTCAAATTTAAATAACAAGCCTACATATTTCTTAAAGGCCAGCAATGCTTGTGTTATTGTTGACGTCTGTGGGTGGTGATGACTGTTTTACATAAAGAAAAAAATATTGTCAACTTTGTCATGAAAATTATCATCACCCTGCAGCAGGCAGTCCACTACTTGTCATAGGCCTCTTCCAAATCATCCTACATAGTCCGATGATATGGCAGAACATACTGTTTTGGACAAAGTATAAGAACGAGCAAGTCAGTCACTTGATGCTATGTAATCATCGTCATTCATTGACATTTGCAAGGACACTGCTGATATTAAGATTCGCAACCTAGGGTCAAGTGTGAATAATGAGGGAAAAGAGGAGAAGTAAAGTATTTTACATTGACATAAACATTCAGTATTTTGTAATAACTAAATCTACTTGACGGCGCTTCAGCGTCGAGAGTGATTTATCTTTGCCCTCATCATTTCATCCACAAACAAAAACATAAAAAAATATAACCTAACCTAATTTAGCATTTAATGTCTCACCAAACCAAAACAACGATAAAAATATTTTTTTTAAATTCTAAAATGACATTATTTACAATAACAAAATACATCTCTTGCAAAGGCTTCTTTATTTCATTCCCTTTGTGTCCACTTTCAATAACTAATCACTATATTATATATCATACTATACTACCTACATTTCGTATTTTATTAAGGTTCTCAGATTTGTGTTATTATTGGTATAAACATAATTTATTTGTATTATCTGAGAATGTATATTTTCTAATTCATCGATTAATTTCTACCTAAATATACAGTGTCAGAATATTTTGTTCGTTGCCTTGTATACTTTTCCAAAATAATTCACAACACTGGTATCAGAAAGAATACATGACTAGAACGCAGAAATCGTGTATACTTTCTGAGAACGTTTTTTTAAGATTTATTCTAAAACTATACAGTGCAATAACACTATAGATGCGTGCTGGTTTTCTATATTTTTAAAAGTCGCAGCAGACATACTTCAGACGGTAAGAATCGGGGCTTACGATCTAAAGTGGTGAGTTCGTATGTTTCATTGAACATATTGATGTGAACCATGCACAAGCATTATTAGCTTTGTTAAACAACAATACTAGTAATATTAAAAACATTGCGATTTCTTAACAAAAAAAAAAACACCAATTGGACCACCACACACGAATGGGCCGTCATGTGTCACAAGATGGCCTCACTATTATTAATCCTTTCAGTACGAGCGCTTTTTCCGCCGCGACATCATGATCAGTTATCTCAGAAATAACAATTAATTAATGCAGATACGTACGTAGAAAACGATTATTCAAAAATGGAAGAGTCCTAGGTGTTTTATGCATATGTGCGAAATATATTTTTAATATACAGGTCATCAGATAGACGGCGGATATATCCGGCACCCGTACCGAAAGAGTTAAAAATATCACAAAATGTGTGACTGATCAAATGGCATCAATGTTTTATTGTTACAGGTAGCGAAGGAGTTTCACCTGGACTACAGCAAACTGGAGGGGCGGCCCCAGTTACCGTCGCATGTGCTCACGTAGCGACGCCTCGCACTCGCTCGCACACCTATTGTAGTTTTATTATATAAAAAGTACAAGTTAAAACTATGTTGCTTTTATTTATAAACACCGTATTTTTATAATGCGATCACAGAAAAACTACACAAAACTGAGCAGATGTTAATGGATTCTTTATTATTATACCGGGGGAATCCTGGTTGATTTGCAAGCCACAAGAGAGAGCTTTAGGGTTATTTATTTTGGACTCCAGCTGTGTGACATGAACAACTGTGTGGTTTGTTGGTAAACGGATTTACCAACAAACCACACAGTTGTCATCAGCACTGATGGGGCGAAATTTGGGCTGACTGACGTTTGATAAATAACCGCTCAATTGCTTCATACTAAACTCAAAAAATTCCCCTTTTTATCTAAAGTAATTTTTATCAACTATTTTTTATTATGACCACGGATCTCCATCTGCTACGATCTCGGCATACTTTCCTTACTTCCTGCACACTCATCACTCTCTTCATGCAGGCTCGCCAATTAAGGGTACTCTTGACTTGGCCTTTCTTAAAAACTGGCAAGTTTCTTAAAATCTTTGGTCAACGTATGTTTTTATAATAAATAGATGTTGCTTACACATAAAAATGTTGTTAGGCAGCAATCGTTAAAGCTAAGTTTTGTCGCTACACTTTTATTTTCCTTGAAATAGTTTCACGAGCAGTAAATTTTATTATGAAATGTTTCATCAAAGTTTATTCAATCTCAACAACTTGTAATAGGGTAAGAAAAACAAACCAAAGGTTACGACAACGTTTATTGCATTCAATTAGTGTGTCGAAATATAACAGCATTTGACACAGGCTATTTTCCTAAATAATAATGAAATTATTATTATTTAACAGAAATTAACCACAATTGGGACTCATAATAATATGTTAATTTTGGGTTGCCTTCTCTATAAATCAACTGGAAAGTAATGTGTAGCGAAAACTTGAAACTCGTCACCGCCAGTAACAATTGCCTATATTGCCAAGGACAAATTTACGGCAGTTGATGAAAAGTAATAAAAAAAAACAATGTAAAATATGGCTGAACTTATTTTAAAGCATGCATAAAAATATTGAAACATAGTTCCGCATGTAAAAATCAATTTATCATCTTAGATTTATGGACCGACGGTGACATGACAAATGCAGAAGAGTGTGAGTTGACGTGATTTTATATTAAATGCAATAGCAGTTTATTAATAATTTAGGTGGACGTGCTGATAACCATAGAAATAATAAATTTCATGGCTTCAATTTGAACAGTAGGGCAAACGGTAAATAGCGGTTAATGTTGTAACATATGTCCTATCGTGTCACACCAAAAGCGTGTCGAATGTATTTATGAACACGCAGTGACTGGAGAAATCGAGCGTCCGAACGTAGAGGTTTGACACCGTCGGATACATAGTTCCTTTCTTTGATGGCAATTAGTTAAATCTCTTGAAATGTCTATTCAGCTTGTCACGTTACGTCTTGATAAAATGGCGATTATTCTACCAAAACCAATGGACTTTTTCAGTCAATTTAAAAAGACACGGTAGATGCATTTATTTCATATCCCTTCACTTGTCTTAATCGAACTATATTTTATGATAATATAAGATTATCTAATAATAATATAAGATTATGAAAATGAAATAAAAACAGCACGTTACTGATGTAAGTTGACGCGAAAACACCGGATACATAGTTGTAGCGCAGCAATGTAACGGAATATATCGCCATTGATGCCTACATTAAACAAAAAAATTATCGATTTTGAAAAAGTACAGGTTTATATGATACAAATTAGAAAAGTAAAATAACAGTACTGTATAAATTTTAGCTACTTTTAAGATATTAAATTGTCAAATTTTTTAAGATTTTAATAAGTATAATTAAATTTATTGCATTGTTTTGTTCATCGAATTCAGTACACGATTAAACGTGCGTTTTCAACTTTCATTCAAATTGTAGACTAATTATTTGTAAATTTATTTTGCAATGTAATCTCATAATGAACAATATAGAGTTAAATTAAAACCGTAATCGTAAGCCGTAAAATACATAACTAAAACAGCATTTAATAAATCATCAATTTGTCAGATATATCAATATCGATCTCGCTGTTGGGAAATTTTAAAGGATTGAAATATACGATTTCAGAGTTAACATGATTTTAAAATTTAAAATTGTTGTTCATACAATAAGGAATTTGAACATTTTATAAAATCGAATAAAGTATATGTTAGATGAGTAGACATGACATATTTTGACCGTAGAAAGTAAATAATAAGAAAATATATGAAAATAACATCAAAAATTTTGCTGACTGTCACATTTTCGAGTAAAAGGTGAACTTTTATTATATACACAAAATGAAATCATAAACAAAATAATTTTTGGATAAAACTTCAGTCTATGTCTTCAGTAGTAGTAGTAGAAGTAGTGGGTCCAGCCTCTGAAGAATTTTCTTTCATCTTAGATTCTTCATCACTTTTACCAGGAACCCAGAGACCTGCATCTACACATCTCTTCATATAGTAGACTGCCTCTTGCTCTGGCATTTTAGCTATAGTCTCTTGAAGCATGGGCACATCTTGTGCATCAAAGCATTTCTTTAGTTCCTAAAAAGAAATTGTCTTTATGTAATATACTTGCATAGGTGCTACAACCAATTAAAAAATATTTTATTTAGATTTCAGTTGCTTCTATAATATGATTTCCTAAGGAGCCCATTGTGTGTAAATCCTTTGGATAAAGCAATTATACAAAGTTTTAGACCTTTTACTACTTAATTTATATAAAAAGTGCTATGATTGAAGTTTTTCTGGAAGATATGAATCAAAATGTAAAAATCTTAAGCAGCTAGCTTAATATTCTTACTGGCAAGAGGCTAGTCAGGTTTATCAGAGAACCGATAACCATTAGAGATAGATGAGTGTTGGAGTGGAAACTGGAATATGTATAGCCAAAGATTAGGCTTGGTAGTATCTCGTAGAAGGGCTAAGTCCAGCTATGGACCACCGTAATATAATGATCATAAGAGATAATTAATTTTTTTATACTACAACCAATAACTTTTTATAGTAAACTAATTACTAGTGTCGTTTTTAAAAAAAATTGATAAGAACTAAATCATTGTGATATTTCCATTTTTAATGGAAAAGAAATAAGTAGGAAACATTTACACAGTAAATAAGTGCGAAATTCAATTCACTAGCATTTCTAGGAATATGGATAAATACTGTCTAAAGCGGGAGAAATATGCTCGAATTGCAAATGATTATGATATTACATTTGTATAGGCATTCATCCTCCGGCTGCCATTTAGTTTAGCAAATTGAATTTTTTTTCTGGTATTTAACTACTTACATCTGGCAACTCTTCATACACTTCAACAGGGTCAAGACCTCCAGGACCCAATCTAGCTTTTCTTTCCTCTTCTTCCTGCTCACGAATTGCCTCCTGTATTTTCTCAGCGGCGCGTTTTTTGATTCGTGCCTTAAACTGCGTTAGCTCATCATCGAAGGAATCTTTGTACGTCTTTTCAGCAAGTTGTATTCTACCAATTAATTTTTTCACTAGGTTATTCAATATTTTTAAGATGATTATTTATTTCAAACATTATTTTGCCTAGAATCATTATGTAGATATTTCAAAATTGTTTGCAAACAAATTTTTGCGATTTTCGAAAACATGACTCTATATGGACGAGATTTGACTATAAAGAAATCCTTAAAGTATCAAGTATGTAGAATATGTATTTAAATGGCTTAAACCTATTCGCAAACATAAAAGGCACTCTCTCGTTCGGTATTTCTATTTCATGGAAAATTCAATATGATTGGACTCGAAAAAACTCGAATCCAAGACGTTGTATTCAATATAATTTCAATAATTAATTGACACTGTATTCAAAATTAAGAAGTTTGCCAGAGAACCAGTCTTTCATATCACTTTTCTTATTCTTTATAGTTAATTAACTATGATGATAATGGGCATGGGGTTGAAGCACACTAGTGTTGCAGTGGAGGCACATCTTCACAAACAATGTGGGACTTTCTCCAACCAGATGGAGCTATGATGTAAATGGGGTGATCAGCAATATATTAAGCTGAAAATCAAGTGGACATCTAGTTGGCCCATCTTAAGGAAGATTTATGCTTTGAGTTCTGCAATAACTGTATGAGACTTTTTTGAAAACATTTACGTACAAAAAACTTGCTTGACATAGATAAGGTAAAATTAGAAAACTATTTATTATTTAATGATAGTAAAGTAAAAAAATATATATATACTTAGAGAAGAAAGAGCCAACACAAGCCCTTGGGTCCACATCCAATTGCTTTGACAACTCCAATATATATTGCATACAGATGGCTTGATGTGCTACATGGGCCATTAAATCATGTTTCTGGAAAAATATAATTTATGTAAATATTATGGAATGCAAAAATGTTTTGGTTCATTATATGAAGATAAAGGTCCTATATAGTTATACGATTTGAAACAAATTTTTGAAACAAAAACATAAGCAAAAAAATTTGCATTTTAGATTAGGATATACATAATCCAAATGTATAAATATTGTCAATCATCAAAACAATTAATTGCTAAATATTAGACTCTCTTCAAAATCGATAAGTATTACCATATCTTTACACTTTTTTATTCACAGGGAGATGCTGTTGTCCTTGAAGAAAAGGGAAGACCTATTCTGTCATCATATATCATACACAATACATATTATATAATTAATAGATCTAAGGGAACATATTCATATCTTGGCTTCAATCATCAAAATCACTTAATTCTCTTGGTGTTATTTCAAAAGCAGCTCTGACGACTGATTGATAGACAGGTTGGTAACAGGCAGGTGGGTAGGTATTAATTAACCCATTTGTTCAACAAGATATATACAAGTAAACTCCTTTGCAAAAATAATGGGTGGTTCTGATTTTTCTACATTATTAGTAATAATTTAGTTCTAAAAAGATTTTAATAGCCAAACTGTGTTACTGGCACTTAATAAAAAAATTAATTCCATATTCGAAATTTTTGTTTCTTTTGAAAAATTAATCCCTTTTTAGTTTGTGACTTTTTACTTAGGTACTTTTCGCGGGATTGTTGTAGAAGGTTATCAGGCAACTAAAACAAACTTTTTGTTATTTATGGTTTGTGTTTGTCACATCATCCTGCCTTATTGTGATGTAAAACAGATATCTTTGTATTGTAATGGTAGAAAAAGCTATAAGAGCTAGTAAAATCTAGCAAAGTAAAATACAGAATAGCACTGCTGGATAAGTGGTGTAGCCAATGTTACATCTCACAGCGCTTAGATGTGAGTCGTTCATCCGTCCAAAGAACATGGACTCAATACCAAGAGATCTGTTCAGAGAAGCAAAGTTCTGGGAGAAAAAGTTGCATACAACCATGAGACGATCACCTCGTAGTGAATCAAGCACTGAGGAAACACAAGTGCAGTTACATAGACCTCAAAAGAAACTTTGAAGAAGTACAAGGATCACAAGTTAGTTTTGGACTGTAAGGAGACTTTTAATGATATTTGACGACCGGGCCGTGTTGGTCGCCAAGTTACTCCGTGAGCACCGGATAACTCAATTGAGTTTCACTCGAAATTGCTTATCTTGGACAGTAGGTAACTGGAGTAGTGTACTCTTCTCCGATGAGGCTCGAATTTGTCTGCATATTTAGGACCAATGTCAGGGAGTTTTAAGAAGACCAGGGGAATGCTATGCAGACGTGTTTTGAAAAATCACCCCTTATGGTGGAGTATCTTTTATGTTTTGGGCAGGCGTAACTTCCAGCTACTGTACCGAGATAGTATTAACTGAAAATGGCTCACTAAATGTGCTAAGGTACTTAACAATATCCTTTGTCAACATGCACAACCCACAATAACTGTAATTAGTGAAGATGCCATTTATGTGTATGATAATACTCTGGCCCACCATTCTGATGACTTAGATGCTTATATGCAAGGGGTCAGTATTTGTCATTGGGACTTAACCTTAATCCCATTGAGCATATCTGGGACATCCTAAAAAGGCCATTGAATGTAAGGTGCCCATTTTTTTTGTAAAAGAGTTTATATAAAACTATTCCCCATTCCCCTCGGGAAAGAGCCATTGTACCTTTTATATTCGTTTAATGATAAAGATGAGTGTTGGACAGTAGCATTATTAGAATTAAATTCCCAGACAATAGTCACCTAGCGCAACATGGCAAATTAAAGCTTAGACAGAGGCAGAGGATAAATGATGATGATGATAACTACAATCAGGTGCAAAAAACGATAATGAGCTTCTATATTAATACCAAGTTTAAAAAAATATTTGTTACCTCTTCCATTTCTAAATTGACACACCAAATCACTAAATAATTGGCTGTCTCCTCACAAACTAAGTTATTATGTTCTAACAAGAATTTTTTTGAATCATCATACTTTCGCAGCATACCAAATTTTTTAAGAAGGTTCTCATTCTCCTTAATGAATTTTTTCATCTTAGCTTCTTTTTCCTCCTCGGTTAAATTTTCATCTTTTGATCGAATAGGCTTTGTGTTTATGACTGTTTTTGTAAATCCTGGTGCACTAATTGTATCCACATTCCATGGAGTTTGTCGCTCTTTCTTTTTAAGATCTTCCTCTTTTTTAATTAATTCATTTTGTTCTTTTATCAAATCATTAAGAGCTTTATTAAGTGATTCTAAATTTGGGCTTTTTGGGTCAGTTTCAGCAATTTTTCTTTTAGTTTCGTTTAATTTTCTCAGCGTTTCAACCTTTTTCTGCTCAAACTCTTCTTTTTCTCGTCGTCGTTCTTCCATACGTTCTATGCGTGCTTGATGCCGCCATCTAAACAACGAAGGCGTGTCAATGTTTGGATGGGTTTCATCTTCATCGTCTGAAATCTAAATATTTAAAACCTTGAGTACTATATTCACTTGCATACGGATCTAAATAATTAGATAATATTCCAATTAAATAAGTTTTATTTTTCTAAACACAAACCTCAATATCTCTCCACTTGCTGTAGTCCACCATTATTTCAAATATTAACTTTTTGTTGTATAATTATATAAACTAATTTAATTATATAAACAGAAATAAAAATTTTATGGTGCAGTTAGTAGAAAAAAAAGGAATTATTTTGAAACTGAGCGCGTACGTTTTACTCAAAAATTAGATTTCCCCAAATCCGGAACATTCTTTTTCTTTATGTCATTATTCATCTCAATACTCAATATTATTCTTTGTTCATGGCAACTACCATTGAATTCTGCCAATGTCATGTATGACATTAACACAACATAATTTTATAACTTTATAACATAATTTTATAAATTTGTTTAGATAACAAAAATCCGTAATTAGTTTTATTAAATAAAAAAAAACAAATAAAAAATTTAATTAAATCTGAACTGAAAGACATGTGTAAGGACTAGAGATCATAAAGGTTATTTGCTCTATGGTAGAGATAGTTACAAGTTCAATTCCAAACGCATCAAATATGTTTTATCTATCTATCACCTTTTCGTGTGAAAAAAAATCATATAAGACGTATTAACACATTTTTATTTAGAGTAGAGACCTTTATTTTAAAACTTAACTTAGTCCTATCCTACTTCCTACTATCCTACTAATATCATAAATGCGAAAGTTTGTGAGTATGAATGTATGTTTGTTTCTCTTTCACGAAAAAACTTCTGGACGGATTTGGATGAAACTTTACAGTAATATAGGAATATATGTTATTACAGGTAGGCTACAAATTGTAATGACTTTATGTAATTTTGGCCGTAATATAACGATACATGTCAATTAAGTTGTATGTAATCTATTCCTTAACCATTGGAGTTACACAAAGATGATGTACCGTAGGATTGTTTGTGTTGAATCGTTCTAAATAAAAGTCCGCGACCTCTTATGTGGAAGACACTATGATCAAAATTGTGAACCATAAATTAAGTAAAAAAAATATATTTATTTAAAATGATCTGTCACGAAACTTAATGTGGCAGACCAAATTCCATGCGAGTGAAGTTTGTAGCAGCGCTAACTTCTCTGTAAACGCATACGCTCATGTATGAGCGTATGAGTGTTTTCAATACTGTTTTATAATAAATAAAAATGTAAATTATATCTGTATACACTTATTTTCCATATTTCTTAAATAATGTTACTATGTTACTAAATGTTATCGTAGAATATAAGTTAATTTTAAGTAAAATCTAAATAATGCGTCTTCAGCCCGACCATTCTATTATTAGTTAAGTAATAAAACCTGGGACGCGCAGACCCGAGCGTCCCAAGTCCGCGACACACGATAGAGTGAAAATATACGCTCCACAGTGCGAACCACCTGATATGTATATATATCACGATTACTTACTTTTCTCCGAGCTTTTTCTCCTTTTAGATAAATATTCGTTAAGTGATAATATTGTTCTATTATAAATATTGTAATCGTTATAAACATTTATTAATAATGAACTATAACACTTACAAGTTTACAAAAGTTTACCTCACACACATTATGCTAGGTGTTTGTAAAAAACTACAAAGCTATATTAAATTTATGAACCAAATACAATTTTAAATAAGAGATATACATTTTATGCATCTACTTATTTTCTGAAATTGCTAAAACACTCCAACCTAAGTCATGAAATGACTCATATCATGATCAAACTTATTGTCTTAGTTGCATTAACTGAATATTTTGACAAATCTTTCTCCACACACCGTCCTGTGAACACTTCAGGATTATCAAACCTTATTATGACTACTCTCTCAATAATATAACATTTTATTTAGCAATCACAAAATTAAATATGAGTTACTTGGCATTTGTTTTACAGTTGTTGAAATTTCTTTTAAATCTCCCCAATTCTATTAATTAAAACAAAAATCTGACTTGCTTTTAAATTCTTAGACTTATGTTTATGCTTATTTTTGATATGGTTATGTCTTTTTTTTGGTTTATGCTTGTTTCTCGCATTTAAAATATATAGATATCTGTATTATATTTTATATACTATGAAGTGTGGTTAATTTTTTCGCCAAGTTACATCAGTAAGATTGTTTCTATATTAATAATCTAATATTCATGTTATTATCAGGTAAATTGTTTATTTATGATGGCTTATTAATAATATTAAAGACGACCGATTGGCTCAGTGGCGGGGCCCTCCGCCCGCGGAGTCAATGGTCGCGGGTTCGATTCCCGCATCGGAATAAATATTTATATGGATTTATAAATGTTTATTCCGAGTCTGGTAACCCCCCCCAATCCGCATTCTTTCCTCTCCGCCAATCCACAGTTTGCCGTGCCAATGGATGCGTGGCTAGGGGCGAGCCTAGTCGAAAGCGTGCCGATCGTCCCGGGATCGGGCTCCCCCAGGTACTATGGTGCCTTACCTCAGCATGCAGGGCTCTGCTGGGGCTGACCTCCATCCTCCCTTGCGGCTCGTGGGATTCACTAAGACGAATTAAATATGTACGTCCAAAATGACGGCGACGTGGTTCGCCACCCGTCAGTCCTGATTCTCACGAGGGCGAAAAGCGACCAATGACGAGACGTTTCGCTGCGATGAATGATAGCGGATGGAGTTCTGTGGTCTCTGCCAACCCCTGCGGGGGGATAGGCGTGAATATATAATAGTATTGTACCCTAATGATAATATTATTTTTATAGATTTTATTTTTATATTAATAATATTGTTATTAAGAGAAAATTATGTAAATAAAAGAGAATATTAATAATATTGATTAAGGTTTGGAAGTTAAGTGAAATAAAATAAATTCATACACTTTCTTTTTAACTTGACTGCAAAAGTTCAAGCAAATTTTTGGTAGGACCATTTTATCAAGTCGTATTGTGAAAACCTTAATTTACATTTTAAGATACCTACTTAATATTGATTACAACAACATACCTACTTAATATTGATTACAACTATTATGCCATTATCCATGATAATGGCATAATAGTTGTACCTAATTGCCTTCAATGGAAAAATGGAAACTGTGGCTGTCTTTGTATATGCTGTGGTCGTAAAATATTATTTATGTTACACACACACACACTTATGTGATGTTATCTAGTGTTTCGTGATTTTCTAACTTCCAAAGCTACATAAATACGAAAGTTAAAGAAATCTTTATAGAATGAACAGGGAAAAAAGGGAACCAGAATATCCAGTAGAATTAGAATCGCAGTTCATTCTTCGACTGCCAGAAGAACCAGCCAAAGTACTGAGAGAAGTGCTTAAATCGGGTGAAAATCTTAAAAACCGTTTAACTATACAGATAGAAAATGACATGAGACATGGTGAAGTCCGTTTTGATCATTGGTTGATGCATGCAAAAATAGTTGATCTACCTACTATCATAGAATCAATGAAAACAATTGATAATAAAAGTTTTTACAAAACTGCTGATATTTGCCAAATGATGATATGCAAGGAAGAACCCGATACACCTTCAATAGAAGAAGAATCACCTGCTAAAACAAAAAAAAAGGACCCATATAAAGTAGATAAGAAATTTTTATGGCCTCATGGAATTACTCCTCCAACAAAAAATGTACGAAAAAGACGTTTTCGAAAAACACTTAAAAAAAAATATGTGGAAGCCCCAGAAATAGAAAAGGAAGTTAAAAGACTATTTAGAGCAGACAATGAAGCTGTCAGTGTAACATGGGAAATTATCAAAGAAGATGATGAGAATTCTAAATCTGAACCAAGTACATCTGCTCACATTAAATCTGACCGCAAACCTAAGGTTGAACGTAATGTTAAAAAAGAAGCAATAACAACTGATGCTGTAAATCGTGAATCATCAAATGTTGTTGATATATTTGGTGGTGCTGTAAGTGACAGTGATGATGATAATATTAATGTTGAGATGGAGGACAGTCGCTTATCTCCTTATGACAGTCGATTATCTGATACTAGCTCTATGCATGGGATAGGAGAAATACCTACAAAAAGAGACTTCCCAATTCAGTTTGAGTCACAAATGTTTCAAGGTGGCCAAAGTACTAAACGATCTGCTAGTCACAGTCGTGCTACTACTCCAGCAGCTTCTGTCATGTCTAAAAGTGGTGGTCTCTCCTCAGAAGAAGATAGTGAATATCATTCAAGGGATGTGTCTAAGGATAACATGCAATTTAGAATTGAGCAGTTACGTACAGAATTAGAAGAATTGAAACAACGCAGACAAAGAACACAGCATGAAATTTCAGGAATGGAAAATTTGGCTTTAAGACAAAGATTCCAAGATATATTGCATACATTAAATCAGGATATCATGTATAAAGAAATGGAATACCAAGGCATGTTAACACTTCAAAACTCTGAAGACATATAAGCTAATAATTTAATTTTTTATCTAAGAATAACTTTATAAATAGCTGCTTTCTAATTTTATCTAATTTTTATGTTTATTGACTTTAACTTCTTGTATTGCCAAATTATTCCAGTAGTTGTTTTGGAGTTTAAATTATTTTATTGTAAATGTAAGAAAACTATGTCCATTTTAAACAAAAAAATGTTGCTTATGTTTCACACATTTATTTATATGGTATAAACTTGTTAAAATTCAATCTGATTTATTATATACATTATTTTCGAGTTTTAGTAATTACTTCCATCATTTCTGTTCATTGAGGTTACAAGAAACTACATTAAAATAATGGAAGTGGTATGTCTTGTGCAAGATTGGTTGCTAATCAGCTTGCCCAATAATACAACTATGACAATAATAGGGTATTATTGCCATAGTTGTATTTAGAATCATTGAACTTCAAAAAGACAGTATTATCAATGTGCCTGATTTTACTGTTGATATTCTGTTTATCCAGCTTGGTAACTCGGTCATTGTTATGGTAAAAGATTGTCAACAGACTGACATTTGACAAATTACATACCATTTCTGCACCAAAGTAGGGAGTGGGGCGGTTGTTTCTTGAGTAGCTGTCTGTGCAAGTGGGCTTTTGTCCCCAAGTCTCATTTCCACACCCCGCAAAAACGCGTTGCACAGGGTGTGGATGTCCCTTTTCTGGATTTGTTGTTGTTTGATCCGTGGTTAGTCGGCGACGACAGAGGTGCAGGAAACATATCTTGAAGCTTGGCATTAAGCGCCATGATAATCTTGATTCTATGTTTTATTTGATAAAATGTTTGCAGCTAAATTTCTGCTCTCTGTAGAATGCGCGTGTATCATCATGTATGACCTGCATATATTTATTTCAAGTGTAGTTACCCTGCTAATCTGCATTTAATAAGTGTGGTAGGTTAATGTCAATTCCTTCGGAAATGGGCAGGCCAGTGTTACACAGGGATATGGAAGTAGTTATGAGATATAAAAAGTGAATGTTGAATTTGAGTGCCTTAAACTAAGATAGATGTTTAGGCAGCAGTGAATTTCTACAGGATAATGACGTAATGTTTATTTATATAATAACAACTCAAAATTGTATTTAAATTTATCTGAACCGAATTTGACAAGAGTCACTAGTAGAAGGAAAACCGCTCATTTGTTTTTTTTGGAATAGTGTTGTTGCCTTTAAGAGCTTTACAACTTAATTGAAAAGACTCGCTAGTAGGTGGTCCACAAGTTCCCAGCTAGGGACAACGATTAATGTCGTAAATTCAATGAAAACTTCATATTTCTATTCACAAAAGTTTATGTATTTTTAAGATTAAATAATCCTAAATGAAGTATGTCCAACATGTCTTATATAATTTTGTGAAAATTACTAAAATGGGCGAAGTCAATATTTTGCAATCAATGAAAGTCAATCTTTGGGATACAGTAGCAGTTATCTGTAAAGAGGCGATGTTGATTTACCTGTTTTTTTTTTGACACCAATTACAGTACTTACAAAAGGAAATGATAATTTTATAATAAATAAAACTCCCTCAAAGTCATTATAATTCACGTACTAAGGTGGAGGGTTGTTCAATATTGACATTATATTTTTAGTAAAAAATTGTACATAATTTGTTTTTATATCCCCATTTTATCTGCTTCTACTTTCAATAACTACTTTCCACTTTATAGGAAAGATATCAATGTTTTTTTCTTTTAATTTAACAGATAGTGTATTTATTTTATTATTTCTTCTTTTTCTTCGCTAGGGTTAGAATTGTAGTCATTGCAGTTGTGAGTGTAGTAGTTTCCATAATGGTGGTAGTGTTGTTGATCAATAGGTTCTCTTCTAGTTGTAATGGTTCTTGGTTGTCATCTGGAATACTAATTTGGAACTGGAGTAACACCACCAAGTACGTAACCATTGTTGCTAAAAGCTAAAATTTTTTTCAAAATATATTAAATTATCTGCAAAATACTACAGATTCCATTCTCGAATTACGATTATTTTAAAAAAAATGTCTTCATAAATCTTAGTTATTAAAATGGCTTGTTACTCAAGATATCATTTTCAATACAGTAATACCCCAGATTAACGCGATAGGTGGGACCGAACGCTATTCATGTAAGTCGAAATCGCGTGAGTAGGGGTACAATATTGCATATAAAGATATACAAACTTTGTTTAATTGGGACCGAAGACTACGGCGTTCACACAAAAAACGAATAGACGAGAAAATTAAAAAATCGTGTAACTTCGAATTCACGTATGTCGAGGTAGCGTAAGTCGGTGTATTACTGTATATAAAAATATAATAGTATTGACTACTGGTATTGACTCACATAGTCATCTTGTACGATACCCACGAAGGCATGGATATCTCTAGAAAATAACATTATAAACTAAATGTAATATTAAACTGGTATCGAATTTGGTTCTTACAGATTTGAAAAGATTGCGATTGACGTCAAAGAAACCTCCGAGGCTAATTTGAGAAGGATTCATCTCCGTAGCACGTAGGAACATGTTAACCTCTGTTTGTGCATCTGTATTCATCCAAGATAGCTCTACCATCAACAGCTTCTTTTGAAAATTTGTGCGTACCTATAATAAATGTTATGTAATATTGTGTGTAGGTGGATCGATTTTTGTTTATTATAAAGAAATGAGAAAGTGTCTTCTAAATATGGTAAAATGGACGTTAAACTCATCACGCATGTCTAAGACGGATTGATGCGGTACCCACACCCTGAATGAATACTTGTAGGCCATACATATATGGAGGCCATTCCTATGTAGGAATTAAACCCGAATCGTCCCAAATGCGGTTGCTTCGGTTATTAAGAATAAATTTCATCAAAAACATTAAAATAAAATAGAACAATCTTACATTATGCGATGCATAGTGAGCCTCATCACAGATGAAGAATAATAAAAATATACTGCATATAGCCGTCACTGCAAGACCTATATCTTTGATCCCAAATCCTTCGGAGATTTGACTAAGGAGTCCGTATATTGAGAGGGTTATGATAAGGAACAAGTAGAGGTTCACAAAGGTGAAGGTGTAGCAGTTGGCGATGCCAGTATAGCGCGCTAGTTTACTTAAACGCAACCAAAGTGCGCGATATTCGGCAACCTTTCCCGCTGGTCCGATATGGCGAAGAGCCTGAAATATTTAAAAATGTATAATTCGTAGAAAATTAATCATTTAAATGTCCTATTGTTTTATTTTATTCTATTGTAGATTAAATAAAAAAAACCCTTTTAACTTCTAGCTTTGTCCTAGGATATTCTATACTAGAATACATATTATAAATTTAGAAAAGGTAGCGCTTGCGTACGAGTAGACTATAAACTTACATTTTATCAGTATCATTTTTAGTTAACCGACCATAATATTATTCCACTTTGCGTCGCCACCCGGGCGTTTGGTCCAAATATGTTCTTGTTGATCTTTCCATACCGACCCATCCAGCCACATCCGCAACGTGAATTTCTTCTATCAGTCGTCTTTCATCCATCTTCTCTATGTGCCCAAACCATCTAAGCATCTCCCAAATCATCTAAGCATCTCCCAAATCATCTAAGCATCCCTTAAATCATTTAAGCAACCCTATCAATCTTACCTGTTGAAAATCTTCAGCCAAAATTTTAGCACAAATGCTTAAAGTTTCACAAATCAAGTACCAGTAACCGCCCAAAATGTAGGTGAGAATCTCAAGGAAGACGTACGGTATGATTTGGGCCATCTTAAAGTCAACCATAGTGACGTGCGTTACGATCACCGAGGTAGTTGAAAGTAAGGGGATAATTATAGCGATGGTTAAAGACTTCTTTTGAAGTCTCAGAGGCAATGCTCGACCGGATAATTGTTTATAGGCAATCTAAAAAAGAATATGTGGTTTTATTTAATTGCTGCACTGAAAATTTTTAAGCGTGATTACCTGAAGGGAAGAATTCGACATTTAAAGGGACATATTTGACGTTTATAGGGACGTATTTGACAATTGAAAGGGCGTAATACTCTGGCATGTGAGTTTCCTTCCTGGTAAAATGCTCTGAATGTGGGGAATCCGTACACAAAACACTATTTTTTATAAATGAAAATTAATATGGAAAAGATCAGTTTATTTGTAATACCACCGATGCCCAAATGATTGGAGACAGTGCTCATAGTTTTGCAATTTATAGTTTATAATATTTGTGTGATTAAATAATGTTGTTTATCAAGGGTAATTTTATTTGATATTGCTACTGGTGTCATAATTATTGTTTGTGTTGAGTGGCAACAAAGGATACATGCGCCCTTTGTCAATTATGTAACGTTTCTTTTCATTCAGTCATTGTTCGTTTTAAATCGAATTTTGCGTCTTTTTGAAGAAAATGTAGAGCAAAAAAAACTTGTTACAGAATTCCACTCATTCCCAGAGAGACATAGTTATTTCTGGGGTATTAAAGTCTAGTGTCAATCAAATAAAAATTTAAATTGACGATAAAAACCTCTCGAAGCAAAATCGTGATGCCAAATGTGGCACGAAGAGGATCACCACTCTTCGTACCGATCATAAAATCAGGGACATCTGTTTTGAAAATCATAAAAAAGCGTTGCCCGTTTGACTATGATGGTAAACAACGAGGGTGTAAAGATTTCGGAAAGGACAATGCGGAGGTGGTTAATCGAACAGAATCTGATGGGTGGGCAGCCTACCAAAAAACCACGCCTAGGCGATTGTATGAAAAAGAAATGACTGCAATGGGGTAGACAACGTCGAAATATGACTGTTGCAGACTGGAGTCAAGTAAGTAAAACTTTGCTGAATTGGGCAATCGGTCTTTAACGATTTTCTACTATTAATTTTTTTAATTTATAGATGTGATTTTCCGACGAATCAAGTTTCAAATTTTGGTTACAAAAGTTATTTTGTACGATGACACCCTGGGGAACAATCCTAAGCAAATTGCCTTGTTGGTTTAAACACCCGGTTAGTCTTACGGTGTGGTCTATTATCACAGCTAAAGGCATGGGGCGCTTGTACAAGCGAGTACTAGAAACCCGGTTACTGCCACAGGGCAATGAATGGTTCTCTGATGATGACACCTACATCTTTTTGCATGACTCTGCATCATGCCACATAGCTAGAAGTGTTACTGCATTGTTGGCTGAAAAAAATGTCAGTATTTTGACTTGGTCAGGGAATTCACCAGACATAAACCCCATGGAAAACAAGTGGGAACTCACCAAACGGGCGATTGCGAAAGAACTGATTACCACCAAGCGCCAGTTGTTAAAAACTCTCATCACAGAATAGAATCAAAACTCCACACTCCAAAAAAATGCAAAAACATGTATTGAGGGCACGCCCCGACGCATAGAAGATTTTATTGCAGCAAAGGGAGATATCATAAAATATTGAAACTTGTTTCATTGATTTTTATTAATATTACTCATACCCAACAGTTACGTATTTTTTATAGTTTAGATACAAATAAAAATACATAAAAGACCTACAACCAATCATTTGTTAGAAATTAGATAAGCAAAAATATCAGTACTGTCCCTAATATGGCCACCTACTGTAAATTACGCTGTGCATTAATGTTTTGGCAAATATAGTATGTGGCTGGACGAAGCAACGATTTGAATGCAGATATGTGATACGCGTAGCCGAAACTATGAAAATTAAAAAAAAATGAATCTTACCTCAAAGTCAACCCATCCGTTAAGAACACCAGCGATCTTAGGCGTCTCATACCACATTATTGGGACAACAATCATTGGAAATAAATACACGGTAAAAAGATATTCTATCACCGCTTCTTCAAATTTACCTTCAGCCGTCCGAAGTATCTGAACTTTGTGCAACGAGAGATATAAGACATAGCTCACCAACAAAATGTAGACTATAATGCAATGGAGCATAGATGCTGAAACCATATAGAAGTTGTTTACGCCTGAACTTGATCTGGTTAAGGGGAGTATTCCCATTAATCGAAGTAAAGTAAATACTGGTTTAATGTTTTCGTAAACTATATCTTTATAGATCTTTTTTTCTAATAAATTGTTTTTTAAAGGAACAACAACGTTTTGTGAATGTTTCTTCTGTGAAGTCGTTGCAGGCGTAACATCCAAATACACAATTTTATTCTTTTTTTTCTCATCCGATTGAGTAACGAATCCATTTAGTACTGGTAAAGTCGCCGGAAACAAATTTTTATTACTCATATAGTAAGAC
Organism: Baronia brevicornis; assembly: GCA_031353405.1. Lineage (NCBI taxonomy): Eukaryota > Metazoa > Arthropoda > Insecta > Lepidoptera > Papilionidae > Baronia > Baronia brevicornis. The sequence goes on along the minus strand of JASFAT010002672.1, from coordinate 13,930 downwards.
ATTTTTGGATTTAGATTATTTTTGCCTTTAACGGAAAGCTCTATTGTTAATATATTTGAGGAAAAACAAGATCTGAACGTGTACAGTTGTTAAAGAAGAATGGGAATAAAATATAATTTTCTTCAGTCTCCGGTAATATTTCAAAGCTTGACAGCATGATTGTAGTTACATAAGTCTTTTGACGCTTTTCGTTAATCTTTCAGGTGTTCTTTACCTTCGTGTGGCCTTGGTTGACCTTGTCACGGTCACATTGTGTGTGGGACCGAAACGCTAATTCATAGAAAGTTGTTGAATGTACCTACAGAGGTGTTCTCGTATGAGTGTATAGAATTACATACGTGTAGACAATATGTCTTAATGAACCATGATGTGGTTTATTTACACGTGACCGTTTTAAAAAGGTTTTTTTTATGAGATAGGAAGGCAAACTATCAAGCGTGGAACCAGATGGATCAACGCCGCTCATAGACATCCACGTGCCTTAAGGCTTTGCAGAAGCGTTGTCGATCTTTAAGAAATGTGTAGGTTAGTTTTCAATCCGTTTCAGGTCCAAGTTCCAGGTCATTGATCACTTTACTTTTAAATAAGACATCGATATCTTTATTTTTAAAGAGTTCTATGATTCCTTAACTCAACATCCAATATTCGAGCTGTAGAGTTCAACGACAACAAACAACAAAGTTTTTGAAATTAAAAGTTGTGGAAAAATCTTGTTTCTTTGAACTAGAACTTATATGTATTATTTTTATATAAGAAAAAGAATATTCTGTATATTCCTGGATTACTTAATTTATTAAAGTTTTTACCTTGATTTTTCCTTCAATTCATATATGTTGCCATTGCTAGGTACGACGCTCCCCATGTCTGGATCGATATCTTATACATAAATATATTTATCCGATCCAGAAATCGAACTCGTTAATAAGACGGTAGTTTAAAGACTATTAATATTATTCTAATAAAAGATACAATTTTAAATATAATCCTTGTATAATATGTAATATACAATATAATGTATATTACAATATAATAATAATATTAAAATAATATATAATATAAATAATATATAATAATATTAAAAGATATTTAATAACAGAGGTTTTTTAATAAGTATTAAGCTATCTTATACATAAACGTGTTGACATAATTAAATCAGGGCTGAAATTGCCGCGTATCGGTCGTATGTATGATTGCCAGGTTGGGCTAAATATATGTAGGGGAAGTCCGGGCAGAGCAGAGACCTTAATGTATTGTGAACTATTAAAAGAGAACCGACAGACATAGAAATAAAATAAAAACTAATAATTATTCAGTTTTTATTATAATTTTTGCAATTTGCATAATATGTAAATATTGATATTATGCAAATTTTAATAATTATAATAAAAACTTTAATAAATACTCTTCTAAGAGTGCCGACTTGCGAAGGTTGGCAGCGAATTCAGCAACTCTCCTCCTTCTTCGCGAGGTGCAGCAGGTCTCGAGCACTCGTTATCTCAGTCCTCTTCCTGATATTAGGTAGCCAAGACTTTACTAAAAATAATTAATTATATTGCAATGTATATATAGTGTAAAGTAAAAAGTGATATATAAATGTAATAATACATTATAATTTTAATGATATTATAATAATCTAGCTATGTTTTTAGATTTGTAATAATTGTTTTACTTATTTCTAATAGTGTGTCATTATTAATGAAATTTGTACGCCGTAAGTGGCAATGTGATGGAGCTTTTATACGTCTCTTTTTTTCATCTTGTTATAACCTCACATTATACAAATAAAGAATTATTATTATTATAATGGGTGTCGCTATCCGCTTTGCCCAAATCACCGTGTAAAGTGGATAGCACCATTGGGCAAAGTGAATAAACGATTAAGTATGGAACAATTACTGCAGAATCTAACTGAAAACATAAATAATGAAGAAAATAAATATTTAATAATTTCTAGATTCATTTGCCCACAGATTTGTCCAATTGATTGCAACAAATTGCTTTTGACTGCTTTTTTGATCCTTATGGACTGATTTGGTTATGATCAAAGATGGTGTCAAATGAATTATTTCTGGCACTGTATGGTTCTAGACAAAGCGCATACGGGCAAACTGAAACCATATCCACTTTGTCCATGTTTGCTTTGCCCAACAGGTATGTGTTAAATTTGATCTAATTTCGGTTGGTTCCCATTTTATGGGATAGTAATGCATATGAGCAGGCGTGTCATCTGATGGAAAGCAATCAACGCCACACATAGACATCCGAGGGAGGGGGCTTGTTCCTCCGGAACTCAACCGCTCACCGGACGAGGCGTGGTAGCGAAGCTACCACTCAGATTCCCGTTTTCTATGGGAGTGTGCTACTTCCCCGGCCGAGATGGCCCATTCAAGCTACAGACAAATAATATGCCATCCTTGACAAAGTCTTCGTCTGCAGCGTGGCTCTACCACTACCACTCTCGGGTCGGTTCTAAATGGACGTATCTAGCTTCACTTTGACGTCTCACTAACTCGATTAGCTTTGGCAGATTTCTTCATTCCGAATCATATTCAGGAGAGAAACCATCTCTATAACACTTTAAAGAACTTTAGGCTTTTGAAGCAGACAGACCGTCAGTGTCTACGTTTGGGCACCGTAAGGTCATAATCATATGCGGCCGTGTACAGTGAGATTACACGAGTCCAAACTACAGTAGACATTATAGTGTCTAAACTCGCAAGCGCGCCTGGCCGCATGGCCCGCCCGCCAAATTATATGAAATAATTAGACGCATATAATCACTGAATGCGGTGGAAATGAGAGCATTAAGAAGTATGTGTGGTGTAACTTTGAATGATAGAGTAAAAAATGAACATATAAGAGAGCGATGTGGAGTAAAAGAAGGTGACAAAAGTTAAGAAAGGGATGCTTAGATGGTTTAGGCACATAGAGAGGATGGATGAAAGACGACTGGCAAAAAAGAAATTTACGTTGCGAATGTGGATGGAAGGGTTGGTAGGGGAAGATCACGGAAAACATACCTTGACCAAATTGCTGAAGTTTTTAAGAAAGGCCAGGTCAAGAGTACTCTTCACCGGAGGACTTGCATGAGGAGAGTAATAAGTGTGGGAGAAGCAAAGTAAGTATTGCAAGATCGTAGCAGATGAACATCTGTGGTCTCTGCCTACCCCTACGGAACACAGGCGTGACGATATGTTTTATGTATGATCTCGTACAATCTCATTGTATAGCGGCCGCATTTAATTAAGCCCTAAGAGGGTAAACGTAGGACGGACTAGTTATAGATTTTCGTGTTAAAGCTCGGGGATATAGGTGGCGAAGACTTGTTAGTCCGACTGAATCTTATCGATTTTTTTCTCAAGTTGTCTAACGATATATTATTTTCGTCAATGGGCAGTATTGTTTTAAGCTGATGTATGTATAACAGAATTTAAAAATTATATCACTGGAACCACTTTTTACGGCTTTCATTTACGTTAAGTATATTTTACCTACTTAGGTACATAACAATACTACTGAAGACCAATCCGTTTTTATTACACGTTGTTTTGGGGCGTAAGTTTTATGAACGGTAAAGTAAAGACAACAATATTTATTTGTAAAGATAAATATTTAATATTTACTTGTATACATCGCTGACTTCGTTTTCTATAAATGTTAAGAAATTAAAAAAGATTATTTAGTGAGTGGTTTTCAATATGCTATTTATATTACTATCTTACTAATTCTTGACACACTATAGATCGCGTAACAAATCTTTTTAAAGTCTATTTTGTAATTTATCCTTCCTATTTGTGTTAATAATAATCATTTATTTGTATCTTAAAGTATGCTTTTTTTTAATACAGTTGTTGCTGAGCACGAGGGCTCCCCAAACGAGAGCTCAACAGTGTGAAATTTAATATACAATTGTAGCAGATCGCACCTCACGGCTAGAGCGTGGGAGCTTGACGGCTAGCAACACTCTTTCGTCAGAACCCGCTCTGGCGCAACATCTTGTTATGTACTAATTATGTTTATATTATATTTAAGTCTTTAAGTTTTACTAATCTCATGTACACACAATGTTAAGCAATATAGAGCACGTTAAAGATCGAGTGCTGGTGTTTCATTGAATGTGTCATCGACCCGAAACCCCGTCAAAGTCGTAGTGCACACTTATAACGTGTTTTCAAAATATAACCGTTAGGAAGACATAACAAGAGTGACTTAATAGTGACAAAGAAAGCAAAATTTTCTCGACGTTCCATAGCTGTAATCAATTGGAGCGGATAACAAAAGAGGAGTATAGTCAGCGAAAACCTGCGTGTGAGCTTGTTAGTTCTAGTTAATATTCATGAAGTGCATGTCGCGTCCCTTGATCTCCTTGTAAAGTTTGTCACGATCTCCGCACCTCACGTGATTTGATTCCCTTTTACAACACCTACAACTAAGTATAACCAGAATGTTTGTTTTATTTGAACTATCGAAGTGAATTTCGGTCTATTTCTTTTTACGAAGTTGACATTTTTGATCTTTTCTCTTATAAGAAATAATACATAGAAAAAGTTCAAGGTAAAATAAATAATGATGTTCTACAACTTTTTAACAAAAAAATTATACATAAAAATAAAGATGTGTCAACTTTAAACTTTCCAGCTCGGATATGTGACGTAAACTAAAGAGAACAAGGTCTTCTTTAAAATGGACACGTGTTAATGAACTGCACCATCGTTCACCAATCAAAGTCGGCAAAGCTGTTACTCAGAAAGTTAGATTTAGAAATGGTAGAACCACGCTGTAGACGAATACTTTGTCAATAATGTAATATTATTTGTCTGTAGTATGAATAAGCCGAATCGTCTGGGGAAGCACCACGTTCCCTCAGAAAACCGGCATGTAAGTGGTAACTTAGCTACTGCGCTTCGTCCAGTGAGTGGTTGTGTTCCAGTGGACCCACTCCCCTCAATCTTTCCATAATGACACTTTCCTTAAAGGCCAGCAACGCTTCTGCATTGCCTATGGCATTGCGGATGTATATGGGCGGCGTTGATTGCTTTTCATCAGGTGACGCTTGCTCGTTTGCCTTCCTAACTCATAAAAAAAGTTGGGAGTGTGTTTGGTAGTTGGTACCTCTGGACCACGTTACTTTAATTAGTAAAATATAAAAAAGAATGCAAAACGTACAATCATGCGTTCATAGTCAAGATTGTTGCATTCTACAAGATACAAGCAAAAAAATTGTAATAGAAAATTAATTACTGGATTTCGGCTTCCAGCAAAATTATTGCAAAATGAAATTAATCTAAAAATATATTATATTTTGCTCCGTCAAGGATAATTTATGCTTTATTATATTAGCATTTGTTTTATCAAGTTGTTTGTGATAACTGTGAAATCTTGCGGATTCTTTTCTCTTTTCGCGAATTGGATGGGTGTAAATTAAAAGCACGCATTACACGCAACATCAAAATTTCAGTTACACTTTATCGTATGTTACATAAAACAATCACCACTACAATCGTAAACTTTGACAAATCTATTATGTAATTAAGTTAATTATTTTTTACTATTAAACATATATACATATCATCACGCCTGTTTCCCGTAGGGGTAGGCAGAGACCACAGATCTCCATCCGCTACGATCCCGGCACACCTTCCTTGATTCCTCCACACTCATCCATCCTTCCTTTCACATTCATCGTATCAAAACGGCTCTCCGTTAGTCGTTTCTCGCCCTCGTGGGAATCAGCACCTGACGGGTGGCGAACCACGTCGCCGTCATTTATTAACAAACTAGGTTTATTAAAATTCATCATAGTGAATCCCACGAGCCGCAAGGGAAGATGGATGTCAGCCCCAGCAGAAGGATGTAGAAGCGCGAGAGGCAATGATATGTTTGGAATAATGGGCTAATAACTGTTTATATTCTATAATTGAATAAATATTAAATAAAGATAAAAGGAAACTTGCAATAACTTTTTTATAAAATTATCGTTAAAATATATAATCGAATCAGAAATATTAATATAATTAGTAAGTTTAATTATTACTTATTATAAAAATAGATTTATAGACAAGATAGTTTTAGTAGTTTAACAAGCTGTAGGTAATATGTTGAAAATAATAAAAATGTCTAAGAAATTTGAACTATTCAGGAGCTTTGGAAATGGAAATGCACAAAAACAATTTAATTTACACAAATGTAAATTATTTAAACATTATTGCATTCAAATTATTTATCGGGATTAAGATAATAAAATTCAAATGGTCGAATATTAGTAGTAGATATTTGAATATGATTTTGTGAACAAAAGAAGGACACTTATCTTGATTATCACGTTCGCTTTATCAATGATTGAATGGATACTTAAGCTGCATCCATGGTTACAGCATACGCCTTGAAATAATCGGGACCCGTGGGTTTAGTCCTGCCCCTGCAAGACTTCAACTTTAAATTCTTTTTCTTAATTCTTCGTGGATTAGACTGATTATGATGATAATAGAATTACACAATGTTAAATCATCTATCGGTGTAAATTTAAGACCCAAGGAGTACTTAAAAATGTTGACTTAATGTAAGTATGTACATTGAAGGCCGATTGACAAGTGTCGGTTGTTAGTTATTTTTGTACAATTATTGAGGTAGACGCCTTATAAAAACAAATATTAATTTGATGTCGCGTCACACCATTTTGCTCCTTTACCTTGTAAAGTGCTCTGCTGTGCATCAATTTTTCCATTATGAAACGTTCTAATGATTAAAGTATAGTAAAAGAACATAGATTACATTAATTGCTGTTTAATGAGTGATAAAGTGTTTTGTAAATATTTATATACGTAATGTTTAGATAAACCTATCGAAGCATCGTATTGTGACTCTCTTTGCAGTTATTACTTGTGTTCCGTAGAAGATGTCAGTGAACGAAGATCGATTGAAATTTGTACTAAGTAAAGTCGCGGAAAAATGTGGCATCACGAATTGTCAATATCGTCATGGGGGCTTGGATGAATGTATTGAGAATTATTTTGGCCTTCTTATAGCAGTAACTCTAGTAGGAAATAACAAGGATGGAGAAGTTCATAAAAATCTGATTGTGAAATTTCGACCGAACGTTACGGAGTTGCGAAGAGCTGGTGTTCTTGATTATTTGTACAAGACAGAAATTTATATATACACAGTTCTTATACCACATTATAAAACATTGGTCAAAATAGATTTAAACTCTATTTTCCCTGAACTTTATTATGCAGACGATACAGAAGGTAATGAAGTAATCGTCATGAAAAATGTGTGTTTTGACGGATTTAAGCGATACGAGGGCGGTATGTTTCTTGACACAGATCATATGATAGTATCTTTAAAGATATTGGCAAATATACATGCATGTTCTATAATACTGCAAAATGAGGGAACGAGATTAGGTGTGGAGAATAATATTTTAAGACCTTATACTTCTACATACCCTTCTGAATTGATGATCTCGTTGAAAAATTCGTTGGTGAATCATTTACACCTATTCACGCGGACGAAGTATGAATCTTTTTTCCAAAGAACTGTTATGGACTTTGATACTGTTGTCAACAGTAGTTCCTCTAAAGTAAGACGTTTGGTATTCGGCCATGGAGATTTCTGGAAAGAAAACATAATGTATATGTATAAAGTAAGTATCTATCTATGGACATATTTGCTGTTTCTTATTGGTCAGTTTGGAAATACGCTGAAGCTATTTGTTTCTACAGGGTGGTAATGTGCGTAAAGAATTTTCTGGAAAAACGTAGTGGTTTGCCACTCATCCAGATGGTAGGGGTAAAACATTATTTGCGGCGAGTTGTGTGGTAGTGAAATTCAGCGGCACAATTTATTCCAAACAAATGAAACAGACAGTTAGCCCGCAATTAAAGTTTCATGATCATACACATAATGTAGGTATGCCCTTAAAGTTTATGCATACATACATACATATCGTCACGCCTGTCTCCCGTAGAGGTAGGTAGAGACCACAGATCTCCATCTGTTACGATTTCGACATACTTTCTTTGCTTCCTCCGCACTCATTATTCTCCTCATGCAAACTCTGCCGGTCAAAGGTGCTCTTGACTTGGTCTTTCATAAAAACTTCAGCAATTTGGTCAAACCAAATTATGCGTAATTTGATCAATAATTGAGCAGCGCATCCTGTGGAACTTCGACAGTAATGTATTTTTTTATCTTTCTACACTCCTGCATATTATCTTTCACTCTGCCAAATCTCATACTCCTCCGTGTGCACAACGAACTTAAAAAGAGGTTTACAGAATTTTCTTTTTATTTAGATTAATATGTATGAGTATATACATATGTATGTAGATGTGCCGCAAACATTAGACAGTTAATAGAAGATGTACCAAATGTAACTAAGTTTTAATACTTATTTATCTTTAAGTAATGTTGATTAATTATATATTTCTTTCAGGATAATAAGCCAATAACAGCGTGTGTGTTGGATTTTCAGGCTACACGCCTTCTTTGTCCTGCTCAAGATGTTTTATCATTCATCCTTACGGGCAGTGAAGCAAAGGACCGAAGAAAACACTTTCAAAATTTTTTGTCAGCTTACTATGATACTTTAGAGCAAATTCTATCTGATCATGGTTTTAAGACAAATGAATTATATTCCAAAGAAGAATTTTACAATGATCTAAAAATTGTGGCTTCATACTGCTTTGTTACTACCAATATGGCTTTTTCCCTTTGGTTAGGTCTGGATGAAAATATTATAATACAAAGTAAAAATGTTTATGATGAAGAAAATAACAAAGATAAAATGATTTCTTGCTATAAGCAGATTATACTTGATATTGTAGACGATCTAATTAGTTATGGATATCTCGCTCTTTGAAAGTTTCCTCGTGAAAAATATGTAATTATATTTAGTACTTATTTTATTATTTTTTTAAATAATTTGTTATGTTATTTGATATCTTGGTAACCCTTTCTACTTTATACGTTATTAGAAGTTAACCGACGACACATTTATGACACTCGTATCTGGTGTTCATTGCATGTAATTTTAGATTTTTTTAAAATATCCTTTGAGTCCTTTTTATATCTGACCATTTTGCACTGGTTTTGCGATTGTATTATGAATCAGATATAAAGATTGTAATGCATTTATTGCTGATTGATGGCTAATCGTTAATAATAGGTCGGTATATATAGACACTACATGTACACGAAGTGTACTTCGTTATTATCGAAGTAAAATAAAATGATTATTATTATGAGGCAATTGTTACCTCATATTTTTTACAATTTATTTTATGACCAAGTCGTTGCTTTTAATTAATAAAAGCCAGTTCAAATACATTTTTTTTAAATTGTAGTAGATGACACTTGATGTTAATACAGTTTTTTCAAACATTAATTCATTAATTAAATTTAATGAATTAATTTTAGTTCCATATGGTAAAAAATGTACTCTTATATAAGATATTTAGCAGGATATAAATTTAGGAATAAATACTGTGGAACGTGGCGAAGCGTGTAGATCGCTGGAAAAGAGTAGGATTTGACTTTATTTTTTTTATATTACTTGTTTATTAGACACAGGACTATATTTATATATTTCACATATCCAGAAAATGCCAATTATATTATAACGATAATACGTTCATTATTGAAAGAAGTAGATGAATCGTTAATACCATGTATGCGTTTCTAGGTGATGGTTAATATTGAATAAAGATTTTTGAATATTCATTGAGCTTTTAGTATACAATATAGTTTTTAGTATACAATATAGTTTTTAGTATACAACAAGATTTTCAACAAGAACATCAGTGACAAACGTCACTGATGTTAGTTAGCGGGTTGATAAAATGGTGGCTATTCTACCGAAACCTTCTATTGATTTTTTCAGTCAACTGAAAAAGTCACAATACACGCATTTATTTCATATCACTTCACTTATATCCCTTAATCGAACTATATTGCATAATACGCCACCACAATTAAACAATATAACTGATAATAATCTTATATTATGAAAATGAAATAAAAACACAACGTCACTGATGTTAGTTAGCGGGAAAAGTCCTATCTAATAGTTTTTTTTTATTAAATACAGACAACTTATCTGTACCAAGTGTCCATCGACAGTGGTGATATTTTATCAGGTGATTTGCTTGCTCGTATACATTGTATTTGTAACTATGACCCACTTGCTGTAGTCGACTTAGCTAGAATATTATTCTTATCACTCGAGTAAACTCATATATAATATAAGATGTATATCAAACAACATAAGCGCGCGCTCGTATTCTTAATACGTTAGATATATTTTCGTAATAATAATAAATACACCCAAAAATACTTTAAATAATAAAATAACATTATAATAATATTTAAACATTATTTTATTAATATTTAAGGTTCTCTTGCACACACTCTAGCGTTTATGATTTACTTTGTATAGCCTTATATCAATGTATATATTATATCAGTGTATAGGTCCTTATATCAATGTATATCTGTCGCGTTATGAAATCTGCTAATGCTGATGTACGGTTCATAAGTATACTTGTATATAAGTATTAAATTAATTAGCGAGTTTCGATTGTTTTAAAAGAAAATATCCAGAATTTTCTCTGGATTGTTTTATGTTGATCTGGCAATTTATACTGGTGTCATAGTCAATTTGTTATTGACAAATTGAAAATGACTCGGTCGGCCTCTGATTAAAAAGGATTTGCTTTGATTTTTGATGTTGTTAATTAATTATCTTTTAACGTTCCATGCTTCTTTAGTGATTACATACTCGTGTAATAATTTTAATTATTTTATTCATACCTATAGCTGATTATTGTATTATATGACGTACATAATATCAAAATGCATGAAGTAATCTCAAGTGTTTATATTAAAACTGTTGTGAATGAAATTGCGGTAAAGCTTAACTTAGCAGAATGGTCATATCAAGAACATAAGTTCGAATGTATTGCCCAGAATTATTTTGGAATATTAATCCCTATAGTAATTAAGGGTAAGCATAGTACTAAAAGTGTTTCATTTCAAATTATTTTGAAATTAGCTCCAACAGACGACAGATATCGAGTCAGTGGGGCAGTTACACTTATGTTTGCACGTGAAATCTTCGTTTACTCCAAAGTGCTTAGTAGGTATGAAGATCTGCAGCAAAATTTCCCTTCTGAATTTCAATTTATATTCCCTTCATGCTATTATAGTTGTAAAGAATATTGCAAAGAAGTAATAGCTATGCAAAATATGTGTGAGTTTGGTTTCAAACCTTATGTACAAAACTCATTTTTAGATATTGAACATATGTTGGTCTCATTACGTTCCCTGGCTAAATTTCATGCTTTATCCTTCATTTTGGAAGAAAAAGAATCAGCTGTTTTTGAAAGTGTAAAACAAATTTGTATGCCACTCACAGAAAAAAGCAACAAGAGATTTATGAATATATTAGTAAACAGGTTAGCAAATGCATTGAAAATATTTGAAAACTCTATTTATACTCCATTGTTGGAGTATTACAAACTAAATTGCACTGCAGTGATTGAGGCAGCTGTATTATCATCAGAAAATGTATGTCTTTGTCATGGAGATATTTGGAAAGAAAATATCCTATTTAAATATGAGGTAAGGCTATCATCTGTATGATACATATTACTATACTTTTGATGTTGTAGATGTAACCACCATTACTTAATTCCAAAACTAAATTTGAAAATAGAATTAAATATGATTAAAATAAAACAAATGGAATAGAACAGTTTCAGTGTAAATTAAAATCATTAGTAGTATAGTGTTTCACAGAACTTAAATACTGTGACAGTAGATGTTGGATTAAAATATTTTTAATTGATATAGAACTATATATCTGAGATAGAATTAATTTTAGAAGAGGTCAAATTCTTTTTCCTTCTCTCTGTCTCATTACTCCCTTTTTCTCCTTCCATTATTTACATCCTATTACTCTAAGGTAGATGGTTGTTTATCATCGGGTGATCTGCTTGCTCATTTGCTTAACTTTTCCATAAAAAGATATGAATGTATAAGATGGAAAATAACTGTAGATATTACTGTTTATTTTTTTTATTTCGTATTGTTTTTGTTTCTGTGTCCAATTCATTTTAAATGGAACCTAAGTGTATAAAGTTTGGTTTAATTTTTATATATGGTAATTCTAGTGTCATAAAAAAACAAAAATATAATAATTGTTTTTGCTTTATATCAATATATTAATGGAGAATTATTGGTATTAATTTATTAAACTATTTAATATATAATTAAATTATTAAATATTATGTTTTCAGAATAATAGTCCAGTCTCAGCTTGTTTAATAGACTATCAAACAACTAGGATGTGCAGTCCAGCATTTGATGTGTTATACCTGATCATTAGTAGTACTGAAAGTGAATTGAGACAGGAATATTTCTACAAATTATTAGATATTTACTATGAAATTTTTGTACAGTTTCTCACTATGGGTCAGCTTAATCCAGATAAAATTTACAGCCGTAACCATTTTCATGGGGACCTTAAAGTAGTTGCACCAGCATGCTTTATTATTGCTAATACTGCTCTCTGGTTATCAAATGGTTTGCAGCAAGAAGGCCATGTTAAAAGTAAATTAATTTGGCATACAGAAGCCGATAAAGCTAAGGCTGTTGATAAATATAAAAAAACTATCAAAAATATTCTTGATGATTTTTGCAATTACGGGTACATAGACATAAAAAATTAAATTACATATATAGATAATTTTTGTTGTTGCTTAATTAATTATAAAATTAAGACATTTGTAAGATATGGATTTTGAATTATAATATTTTTGTATTACTTTTAATAAAGAATTATATATGTTACAACTTGGTGTTTAATTTAAACCTGCACTTATTAAATAGTGAAAATTTGATGGATTTGGTGAATATGTTATACATGGAATACTGAGTCAATGTTGTAAGTGTCAAACTGAGTAAAAATATGTTAATTATTTAGTAGAATAACTATTCAAATTCTGAAATTAGTATAAAATATAATTACCAATCAAACTATAAAACCAAGATTAAAGTATCTCCTTTTTTTCATCTCTTGTCGTTCATTCTTTCCAAATGGCCTGGCCATGTGAACCTGTGTGACTTTTAGTGTCTAATAATGGCTTCTTTATAAATTTGTTCATCCAGATTCATCCTTTTAAAAAATAGTCGTCTTCTCCCATTGATCTTAAATTTTTCATAACTTCTCTCAAAGTTGAAGGTCGTACATTTGCGGTTACAATATTACACACTGTTTACCGGGTGTCGCCCGGGTTATTTTTTTTTCAATGTTTAATTGGGCCATGACAGGCATACACGAACTCATTAGTTTCATTACAAATAGATCATTGTTTTTAGAACCGACACAGTTTAGTTTCTTACACGTGATTTACATTTCCAGACAGAGATATGAAATATTCATTTTGTCCTGATGATGATAATAATATTGAATAATATTTTTCTTATCATATATGAAGAGAAAAATATTATTCAATCACTCATATAATATGAGTAATTCATTGTTACTGTACACCGAAGTAATTATGTTTGCATTTCTATCACAATTCCAATAATTCATTCAAGATACATTTAAGTAATCAAGATATAAAACGAAACTTTAGATAAAAATTAAATAAAATATTGATATTATGACTCCTTTACATTGTTTGGGATTAAGTAGTCCTAATTAAAGTTAGCTCAATCACTCATATAATATGAGTAATTCATTGTTACTGTACACCGAAGTAATTATGTTTGCATTTCTATCACAATTCCAATAATTCATTCAAGATACATTTAAGTAATCAAGATATAAAACGAAACTTTAGATAAAAATTAAATAAAATATTGATATTATGACTCCTTTACATTGTTTGGGATTAAGTAGTCCTAATTAAAGTTAGCATTC
>JASFAT010004527.1:0-20856 GCA_031353405.1 Baronia brevicornis | reverse complement strand
TAAATTATAACACTCAATTAAAAATATACAAAATATATTTATTGTAATAGTTAATAAAATATGTATTTTTTTTATTTATGATATTTATTTTTATCATTATTATTATTGTACATTATTTTACCAAAGACCATAAAACCTACTTTTTATAGAACATTACTTGTAAAATATAGCGTGTTCATATGCATTTGATTCTATAGTTTAATCAAATTTCTATTTAGAACTAGACGTAATTTGTATTTTTATGCAATTCAATCAATTCATGTAACCAAATGTCATATAAAATAGCTAAAGAGCCAACTTCTTCAAGAGACCGAGGAAGTAACCAAACCTTACAGCATATCGTCGTTAAGTGTCATCATTTTTCTGTGTTACCACGTTTAGAATGGTCAGCCCAGGTCATTTCCCTTACTTTATTTCTTTCTCTCCATTACATTACTTCTTTCCCTTCTTATCATTCACATCCTTACCCCAAAGTTGTCCATGGGAAGCCGTATTATTTCTGAATTAATCAACTGATCGTTCAGTTGATTCGGTTGCTCGATTACTACTTCCCCATAAAATATTATTTAATAGAATTCTTGGATACAGTGACAATATTACATAAAATAGATTATATTATATTATAGTAAAAATCTCACACAATGCAACACCCAAAAGATGGGAACGAATATTACAAAAGACATTTGTTTCTGCATAGATAAAGAATCGTGTTGGATCCAAGTCGTAATGGATCAAGGCCATATACATCGAGTGGTGACATTTGTCACACAATCTCCGTTGCCATTAAGTCTGTCTCGACTCACAAGGCACACTGACGTATGATGTCGAGTGCGGAAATTACTTTTTAATATTTATGGGAAATAACATTTCGCGAAATAATTTCCAGAAGAAGTTTTTACGGATACAAACTTTAATAGATAGCAATAGCCAATAGCCCGTTGCATAACATCTCTTAAAAAAATAAAAATCATATGACACAATTATTTAATAACTGTAATCTCGCTGGAATTTTGCACACAAATTGTTTTTTTTTACGGTCTTATTGTGGTTGTACTTTATGACTCTTGCATCGTAAGGACTAGGCCTTACGATACAAAAGATTATACTTAGGGATCAGTACAATAATTTATCGTGCCTATGATCAACTATCACTTTATCAATTGTTATGTAAAATAATCTTCATAACAACCATGTTTTCTCATTAGAAAATCGTATGAAAAATAGGTTTGTTATCGGAACCGGGGTAGCATGTATGATTTCTAATTTTTTTTGCGATTCGGAATTGTACAAACAAATTACATAAATGTACTGTCGTACGTCTCTGGATGTGTGTTCATTTTCTTTGTTTAATGATTTTATGAATTAAAAAAGATCAACTATTTTTTATTCAATTATTAAAAGTCTGTATCGTGAGTTTTTGATAAAGAAAATACTTGTATATTTGTTATAGTAATTTATAAATAATAAATTACTATAACATAGATATGACATGTATATAACATAGATATAACATGATATGTAACTATCTTATGCCACTATATCCCACTATCAATAATGAGTTTCAATTGTTTAGTTTTGTCATATCGTTTTGCATATCGATCGTAACTGACAACCGTTCCCAAGAACAATAGATCACTGTCAGTAGCACACACAAATACTGACGTGAACGTAAGTTGTTAGTTGATAGATTACTTTAAAGGATTATACAAAAGATTTAAAATTAATTCTTAGAACGAGTACACGAGTAATATTACGAGTAAATAATCACTCACAATTTAGCAAATATTTTGTAAAGAGCGTATATAATAGTTTTCTTGTTACTATCGTTAGTTATTAGCAGCTAATATTCTGAAATGAAACTATTCTTTTTCCTCTGTTCATATGGTAAGATATATAATATATATTTTTTGAAAACACAATTCTAACACGGTAAAATATATTATACATTTGTATCTTTTTTTTATGGAATTATTAACCTAAGTTAAGTTCTATTTTTTAAGAGAGATACAATTTACTTTTACCATCTGGATGAGTAATCTGGCGATCCACTATAAAGCGTATATCCCGAAATTCCTTTTCATACAACTCTGTAGAGTCAATTTACCTTTAGCAGTATTTTAGAATTATTTTGTTTTTTTTTTAAATGTTTAAATATATATATATATATATATATATATATATATATATATATATATATATATATATATATATATATATATTTATACACATAACAACTGTACACATTTCTCAAAGGCTCCAAATGCCTGTGGTGTTACCAATATTTATGGACGATAGAGTAGATTGCTTTCGATTAGACAACACGCTTTTCATTTGCCTTCTATAATATTATACACCAAAAATACTTATTTTAAAGTCAAACACAATAACGACAAAGTTAACTAATTGGTCTCAAATACATGAGATGAGAGGACCGAACAATATTCAACTTCGTTGTCTAAGCAGTTTAAAAAATTTTGATATAATATTGTAATACAATATAGTTATATATTTAGCATTAAATATCACATACACGTGTGTATTATAAGTGAGTGATGTGTGTTAGGCTACGTGTGTACTGCAACGTTGCAAATTGAAATTCATTATTCAAATTGCTAGCGTATTGGATGAAACACGTATCTCCATAGCTCCAATTCAGCCTTTATTGTTATTGCTGTCCTGTTGATAACAGAATTGTGCGCTGCTGTGTACGTTTCTTCAATTCATTGGATTATACGTAAATAAATTTAATAATGTATCATTCATGTCTCTTAGATTATCAATACTTATAAGATATATATTTCATAGTTGTAGAGCCACGCTGCAGACAAATACTTTGTCAAGAATGCTATAATATTTGTTTGTAGCATGAATGGACTGACTAGCATGGGGAAGTACCACACTCCCGCAAAACACCGGCGTCTGAGTAGGTAGGTTAGCTACCGCGCTTCATACGGTGAGCGGCCGAGTTGCCCAACACTCACTACCCCCTCCCATTCCCACTCCCATAATGATACTTTCCTTAAAGATCGGCAATGCTCCCGCATTGCCTGTGGCGCTACGGATGTCTATGGGCGGCGTTGATTGCTTTCCATCAGGAGACACGCCTGCTCGTTTGCTTTACTATCCCATAAAAAATAAAATATTCAATCTACCAAACACTAACAATAACTTTAGGAGACTGCTCTTATGCATAGACTGCTTTTAGTGACTACTCTTATGATAATTCTATAAAACCGTTAAAGTTTGCTATTAAACATTGCCCTTCCTCAAAAGTGAACGGTGTTTCCTAAATCTCCAGGCTTTGTAAGGAGATTAGGAATTACATATTTGTTCTTATTATTATTCAGGGTAATACTACTACAACCAATATTTGCGCCCATAGTCGTCTCATAGATTATACTCGGAAATTAATGGTGTGCCTTTATTATTTGCTGGTACATTTTACATTTACGTACTTTTATATTTGGGGAAATTATTAATGTGTTTTCCCAACTGGGATAAAGAAAGTATATAACTTTGGATTTTATATATTTTTTAAAAAAATAGAAACCATTGAAGAAACTTCGACGATTCAAAGCTTACTTGTAGTCCTTGCGTGTTGCGGCAGCAAATGAATTCAGCACGCAATGCGGTGAAATACAATAATATAAAAGAGTGCCCGCAGTTGTAGAACATGAGCAAACCTTAGAAATAAGCTTTAACTGTTTATTACTCACTGAATATAAATTAAAAAATAACTACAAAATTAATAATTAGATGCATTTTGTTTTAAAATAAATTGTGTAAGAAATTCAAATAAAATACTGACATTTATATATACGTTCAATTTTCGTTCTTCGGATAATAAAAACTTATTGTGAAAAGGCGAAACTAGTTCTTTATTTTCATGGATCATATATATTGATTTAGTGACCACGATCCTCAGTAATGAGAAATCGATATAAGAAGAAGAGATTGATTTATAGTACATACAATTAGCTTAATTTATTTCTCATATTTGGCATACGATGAGTTTGTTGTCTAACTAAATATTTAATATATTATGTAAGTGCATATTCAAAACTCCGATATTTATATAATATAAAGCATATAATTTAAATAATCACTTTTGTAAACGTTTTTAACTTACTGCTATGATTGAAGGCTGCCCAACAATTTGAAGATGCACAACAAAAAAAATGAATTGAAAATAATTACATGTTTAATTTTCAGCCATAAAAATATATATTTATGTTGTTTTAACTTAACTCTCTGATTTGTTCAGCTATAAAAAATTAGGGTCTATTTCGCAAAAATGCTAAAAGCTCGATTTTGAGTTGCTGTTGATATCTTTTAAACACCTTTTCCTAAGTGACCAAGTTTAAGTGGCTTTGAGTCTATTAAGATAACAGTCAAAGTTTAGGCCATAAGATATAAATTTTACTAGTAGACGGATATTGACTTGCTTTTATCTAAATTTATTCATATTCATTCTTAGTTTGTTGAGATGAGGTGTGATTACGATGAATGCTATTATTATACTATTATGTTATATAATCTGATACTTAGGCTATTTGATAACAACAAGAACCAGACAGTGAATATGGTTATGATCTTAACGTAATCCTCTTATGGTTATACCGTTGCTCTACATCTATTATGATATTCTCAATTGAATATTATCGTTGACCTGACCTGACGTTGGTTCTTGCTGAAAACCAGCGTCAGGTGCTTCAATAGAACGCCTGGCATATGCTAAGCTAGAACCATTTTATATCTAATTAGATTTATATTATTTTCTTTATGTTTGCTTATTTTTATATTATAATATTATTAAGGTTTTAATTTTAGTTATTGTAAGAAAAAGGTGTTTTTTTCTATTTATATTTCTATTATTACATTTTTATACAGATGACACGCGTAGATGTATTATAATGCATAAAGGTTAATAACTAAAATCAAAGATTTAAATTTATTCAAAGCTGTAATTTCAGTTATTAAGTAAATATTAAGTCTTTAATATTTTAATTAATCACTGAAACCCAACGAAAAGCAGAGAAGTGTTGCCGGTACAAGAGGTCTGTACATATTTTTTTTATTGTATTAATATTTAAATCTCTGTCAAAAAATTTAGAACGATTTTTAAAATTTATTTTAGCCAACTTGTGTATGAAAAAAGAAAGTGCTTAGTACCTCGCTCACTGATATAAAGATTTTTTTAATAAATTTTGAGTGTTTAGACCAACTTCTAACCTTTACTTCTCTCTTCCCCCTTTTACTATTACTCTTCTTTTACCCTAATGTGAGCAACACATCTGCAGTACCTTAGGTGTTGCAGATATCACATATTGATCACACAATGTAAAAATATGCATGTTTGCCTTTGTCTTTTATAAATAAATAAAATTATTTCTTGGTAAAATTACATAACAGAATTGCAATTGTTAAAACATATAGTTATCTTTATTGCAACAGTCTACTATTTAAACATATTCTTCATATTTCTCGCACGCGTAAAGAAAATGAAAGAATGATAATGGTTATAATACAAAAGCGTAGAGACATTTCACAATGTGGAATTGTAGGCAATTTGTTTGCGAAGCGTCTGTGTTAGAGATATTACATTCCATTTTAAGACTCTTCTTGCATAATACACATTCAGAGCACACCGTTGATGTTTTAGCGTATAACATAAGATATTATTACCTACCTAAGCGAGATTTTTACATATATGAAATAACACGTTAGATAATCCCCTTTTATAACAAAATTATCAAGATCAGTAATGACTTTAGTAGATTAAGATAACAATTTAAAACTTCAAAATACAAATAAACGGTACATGAACTCAATGAAAAGGTGCAACGCAACATAAGGCAGATTATTAATTAAATTGATGTAAAACATCAACGGATATAATACAAATTTGAAGATTTCATCACTTAAATTACTTATTCCGCGTTAAAGTTATATGGGAAAAAAAAATATTTCACCGGAGAACATGGAAACATCTTCCACTGCCTATCGTTACAACATAACATCCTTTGAACCGTTGGTAACTAACAATTCATTCTTACTCTCCACCCTTAGATCACTATCAACTCATCCCCTTACGTCCGGATGCATTTCCTATCATTGTAGAGTTTCAGCATTTAGAAACATTCGTCGCCAAGTCGCAGTCATCCTATTACGGACTAGGAATGATTATAATAGTTTGCCGGCTTCTACATGCAAATGATTCTGACGTAATCATACGCGCCTCAAGGCACAGCGGATAAGCTAAAAAGAAAACAATTTGATAGTTTAAACATTTATGACGGTTTAGTTTATACAAGTTAATTATTAAATAGACATCAATTGTCTTTTTATAGCATATAGCGTGTTAAAATTTCTATAAAAGTAAATATATATATTTATTTACCCACTTATTCATGTTTTTTCTATTTCTATTTTGACATTTTAATACAGATGGCAGACGTAGATGTATTATAATACATGTAGGTTAATAATATTTAGTTAATAACTGAGATTAAAGACTTAAATAAAAGACGACCAATTGGATCAGTGGCGGGGTCCTCCGCCCGTGGACTCAATGGTCGCGGGTTCGATCCCCGCATAGGAATAAATATATTTAGGGATTACAAATATTTATTCCGAGTCTGGTAACACCGCCAATTCGCATTGGACAAGCGTAGTAGGTTAATGTCCGTTCCTCCAGAAACGAGAGACCCGTGCCCTCTTAACAGTGGGACATATATGGGCTTTTAACAAGAAAAAAACACGTGTTTAATACAACTAAAAAATTGATATATTTTTAATCATGTTATCTCACATTGATTCTAGTACAAATATAATTTTAATATTACATGAATCCATCATAGAAGCGTTACCGTGCTCACCACGTGCATTGTTTGTAACGCGTACGTCAGTAATAACACAATTTAATTTGTTAGTTACATGCTCAACTTTTGACCAACTTAACTGAATAAACACATTTACGCAATAAAATTGTTTTACTAAGATGGATGTTCCTAGCTACTGTGATTATCAAAAAATAAAAATGCGTTCTTATTTTTTAATATTTTTTAGTTATCCGCTCGCCGAAGGGTGGCCGATTTTACGATAACTCCTTTAGTAGTGATAGAGTCACGCTGCAGATGAATACTGGTTAAGAATGGAATAATATTTGTCTGTAGCATGAATGGGCCGGCTCGACCGGGGAAGTACCACACTTCCGCAGAAAACCGGTGTCTGATAGCTTAGCTACCGCGCTTCGTACGGGTGAGAGGCTGAGTTCCTGAGGCCCCACACCTTCCCCTTCATATAATGACACTTTCCTTAAAGCTCTGCAACGCTTCCTCACTGCCTATGGCACTGCGGATATCTATGGGCGGCGTTGATTGCTTTCCATCAGGTAACACGCTTGCTGGTTTACCTTCCTATCCCATAAAAAACCTCTGCCTGTTGCCACCTGTGCCAGAAGAAAACCAGGACGAGCAACGAGTGACAAGCCGATTCTAGAGAAAGATTATGCTTATTTCAAAGAGATACACTGGATCTAGATCTACCGAATCATCGGAGCAGCAGACTGAGAAGTAAAGGGAACGTGTTTAAGCCGCGAGATCCAGTGGCTATAGATATAAGTACAGATATTGGGATCCCATACTAAACCAATGATGACTCGTCTATCCTGATCTCATCTGACCGCAGCATTAAGCAGAACAATATCTGCTATCTTAGTCATTAATATCTTATAATATAAGATAAAAGATAATTCCGTTACTATATCTCACTAGGATTCACTATTATTTTTTATTAAAAAAGTTATGTTTGCACATGCTTCATTAAACAAGTGCAATATTGGATTTTTAATACAATTGTTTACGACAAGCAAAACAACACCGCGTTTGATATAAAGTTAATTATCCAGCCGTTGCAATGTGAAGCGTGTTTCTCGTTTATTACCAGTGTTATTAATTTCGCTTGAATAATCAACATCCAATACACAACTACAATTATAAAAATAACTTTTTTAGAACATAACGGAAATCCGTAAAAAATTGAAATCAATTAATATTTATTAAAATTTGCCGGAGAACCAGAGTCACCGACATAGCTCTTCAAGTTAGCAGACTGAAGTGACAATGGGCTGGATACGTTTGTCGGAGAACCGACAATCGTTGGAGTAGACGATGGAGCGACGATATGCGCAAGGTGGCTGGCAGAGACTGGATGCGTGTGGCCGAAGATGGGGCTAGGTGGCGCGCCTTGGGTGAGGCCTATGTCCAGCAGAATATTTATTAAGGTCACTGATAAGACAACTTCATTTCTTCGAACATGATTACCATGGATCATCTTGTTCAAAGAAGTCATGTGCTTAGGAATTACTTTAGTGGTTATAGTTGTTTTTTTGCTAATCCAAATTAGTTTCGTATATATAAATGACGTCAGTACATACAAAATGTACGTAACCTACGGTTTATTGAAAGACATCTAACTATGGAAAAAGACCGCTATTATTGTACCTAATTTATATTAATACAGTAATAAAGAAAATAGAAACAAATAAAATCAAATATTATACATTCCTTACCAAAAAAAAACGGATGGTTTTGATTTTTCTACATTATTTGTAATAATTTAGTTCCAAAGAGATTTTAATAGCCATACTATGTTACTGGCACTTAATAAAGAGTCTGGGAAGGAAAAAATTTTTCATTTAAAAAAATAACCCCTTTTTAATTTGTGACTTTTTACTTACGGGTTTCTTGTTAGAAGGTTATCAGGCAACTAAACTAAAACTTAAACGTGGGATCTTGGCCGAGTGGGAACACATTCCACAGAATATCATCAAAAGCCTGGTGGAAAGCACGCCAAGACGATTACATGCCGTAATTACTGCAAGAGGTTATTAATTAATCGTCTTTTTTTATTTAAGTACCATAAAACACTTGTAGCTTTAAATTAACTATAATCATAAAAATATACATTTTCACACGGATTTCTGTTTACATTGACTAAAACACCGCTCTAAGATTTAAGTTTTAAAAAATTTTAAAGAAGAAAGAAGAAATTTCTAGTCATCTAAGCTAATGACTTACTAAACATATTAATATTATCCATAGAAAAGCCAATGACTCTAAGGTGCCCGTTGTTTTTGCCAAAGGAGTATATAATCGTGTAATACGGTATAATATAAAGTTCACACTTCATAGAACATTCGTTTTGAATTCCTTCACATTTTGAAACCCCTGCCTTCCAGATAATATTCGCAAACATGAAAATCATTACCTCATTTCTATTTATTTGTATTTGTTGATCTCTTTTAAGCTAGGTTTGCTGAACGAAATTTCCAATGGATATATATAAGCTTGATTTTTGTAAACAATTTAATATTTAAGGATTTTAAAATGTTATGTGCAATAAAGAGTTTAAAAAAAATCATGATATTTACTGGAAGAGTATATTGTAGCTCACAAAGTAAATGCCGTGGAATGTTCTGCAACTTTCGAGAAACAACAAAAAAAGGCAAAAACAAGGAATGTTTGGAACGCAGTAGGTAGCATACAAAGGCTACGAGTACAATTTACTCATACACTGGCTTGTCATTTATTCCTTTGTTATATAAGTTATTCAATTAATGCTCTATACAAACTACAAGACACCTAAAAAGTATCGATCATAATGTTTTATATTCATCACAACTCAAATTTATTTAAATAATTATTAATGGAGTCAGGCGTTACTTTGCGGAAATCCATCACTATATGGACAATCAAAAGTTTTACTTAGCTAAGATCCGCGACAAGCAAAACAATGACAGAAAATTAATAATGTGTGTTTTTCTGTTGGATTAAGTGGTAAAATCGGCCATCAATTCTCCACCCACCAACCACTATACACAACACCAAACACACACTACCACTTTTCCATCTTGTAAACGACACGTGTTTCGCCCCAACACGAGGCATCTTAGGTACGAGGCATCTGAGGTATCTACGAGGTAGAGTAGACTCTACGGAATACAACCGAAAAGTGACTTTTCGGTTGTATTCCATATATATATATATATATATATATAGTATATATATATATATATATATATATATATATATATATATATATATATATATATATATATATATATATATATATATATATATATATATATATATATATATTATATAATATATAAATTTACTTATTTACTCTACGGAAGACAACCGAAAAGTCACTTTTCGGTTGTCTTCCGTAGATAAATAAGTAAATTTATATATATATATATATATATATATATATATATATATATATATATATATATATATATATATGTAAATTTATATCGTAAATTTATATTATTTTTATAAATATACCGAACCTCAAGTCAGCGAGAGACAGTTGCCCAATTTTTCTTATATTTTCAATATCACAAATATATATTTTTAGGTGATAAATTTAGCTATACATTACTTAATATTCAAAATTTTATCAAGCAATATTTAGATGATTTGTAAACATGTTTAAGCTTTAATCATATAAGCAACTTGAAACGAAAAGTTCAAAATCAACACAAGAGATTTGATGACATTGAACTGAATAGAATTGCGTTTTGTCATGTACGTTTAGTATCCGTTATGAAACGTATCAAAATCAAACAGCTGTTGCGGACAATCCATTCTAGCAAAACCATTCACTTTAACCGCTTGTGCGGAAGTCAATCTCCCGTACAATAGATATTGGTTCCAATAGCGGAGCGGTTTTCTTTGTGCGGTCTGGGATATTTAAATGTGCAAACAATTGGTTTAGACACGTAAAATTGCATATACACAGAAATGTGAATTTTAGTTTTAATATTGTTTCTTACCTGATAGTACTCGTATTTGGGTACAGCGTAAGTGAACTCTACACTGCGTTTACTTTAATGTATTTCTATTGTATTAGCGTAACAGCGTAAATGAACTTTAGTGTTTCTATTGTATTAGTGTAACAGCGTAAGTGAACTTTAGTGTTTCTACTGTATTAGCGTAACAGCGTAAGTGAACTCTACACTATGTAAATTATAGTGTGTTTCTATTGTATTAGCGTAACAGCGTAAGTGGACTCTACACTGTGTGAACTTTTGTGTGTTTTTATTGTATTAGCTTAACAGATTAAGTGAACTCTACACTGTGTGAACCTTAGTGTGTTTCTATTGTATTAGTGTAAAAGCGTAAGTGAACTCTACACTGTGTAAACTTTAGTGTGTTTCTATTTTATTAGCGTAACAGCGTAAGTGAACTCTACACTGTGTGAACTTTAATGTGTTTTCATTGTATTTTCCTTATTAGTTAGATTAGTTAATTTTGATAATGCGTGTATGAATATAGTTCGAAAAATTGAAATATGTATGTTGTGACTTTTATGATGACTGCAAAAGTCCATGGCAATTTAATAAGAGATATTACTAACTTCATAACACTTTTCATTATTGCAATACCATTTTTAAAGATCCCTCAATAAATCCAAATATAAAGATAAATTGAACAACCCTATTTGCATACGTATGATGGTAAATTGCCCTCTCTTCTGAATATTGCTTTGGTTATTGGAAAATTGCGTTTCGTGAAATCCAATCTAATAATCGATTTTTGATACTTGTGAAGTCATTATAAGTAATTTCACGTACACTGTAATCAGATAATGCATTATTATGAAGTCATTGTACGTTTTATCCATATTAATCATACTAAAGATATCATGTGTACATGATTGTCAGTGGTCACTAACTATGAGGTGACTCGCTTATAAGGCAACCGCGTCTATAAAAATAATATTATATTATTGTTAGCTTAGGTATCTGTTTTAATAAAAAATCATGTGTAAAGTTCACATGCGGCAGAAGTAAAATCTGTTATAGTATTTTATTATTTAGGAATATTTAGATCAGTTATTTAAAGAAGGAAAACTCGATTAAAAAGATTATTTCTAGAATGGTCTGAAAAGATGGTGTACCACTCAGTTTATTTTGTATATCGACAGATTTGGAATACTTGCTTTTTCGAAAAGTGGATTTTAATTAATCAAACACCATAAGATATATAGTTTTAAATTTTGCAAATACCTTTCAAAGCGACTTATCTTAATTCTTATATTAAAGAATTAAAATATTATATAACATAATAATCACAATCACTATGTAAATTTTCAAACTGTAAATGTTCAGCTTGTGAATTAATGCAAGGATACCCCTATTTTTGGGCTAATTTGACCGGGCTATAGTCTTAATAACATTCCGTACAGTACAAATACAATTTAGTATAACATTTGAGCTCTGTATAATTTCATGTTTAATTCTAAACGCGTGGGTAGTTAGTGTTACAAACTACAAGTTGTAAGATTTCAATTCTAGATTGCCCCAGCTCTATTCTATTAGTATTTGTATTCCTATACTAAAGTCATGTACTATTAAAGCAGCATTAAACGTAAAAGATTCGTTATCCTCTCAGAGATACATATTGCTATGATATTAATCAAAACAATATCTCTACGTAGTTTGGTACTACGTGGTTGGTTGGACAACTGTCAAAAAAACAATATTTGTTAATATTATTTAAACATTTATTTAATAGCGCGAATGGTGGTCCGCTATTCAAGCTTCTTATATGACTTTTGAGCTAATTTTAATCACAGCTATCTAGTGTTGTAGTGGACAACACAGAAATAGCTGTGATTAATATTATAAATACTACATACACCTCATACTATTGGAAATTAAAACTATAAATGTTTCTTCTCCTTTTTTTATTTACTATATATTATAGTATTACACAAATTTATTATTTTGTGCAGTTCCATAAAAATGAAATGGAACGCACGTATTCCTGAGATATGTATCACTACTCCCATGCACTACGATCCATAATATACTATGTACACTACGTATGCAAATACATTTTGCCGTCAGATAAATTAATGCTATATTGTTCACAATAAATTTATTTCAATATTTGTTAGGAAAACTTATTTTAAATTTCACTATATTTCATTTTATTTGACTTCGTACATACACTTATAACTTCTAATTTATTATCATTATGAAATAGGTATCTGTTGGAATATACTCTTTCATAATTATAAAATATCATCATTTCACATGAATAAATTGAGGGAAATTCTGAGGAATTTTTCGACCTTTAATGAGTTACAGTTCTATCATCGGATTACTCGTCCTAAAAATCAGAACCATTCCCATCATCTTGATACTATGCCACCATCGTGCGATTTAGTATCACTTTATGCAAATGGTATAAAACTGAAACGTAACCTAATACCCAAAACGTAACCTAATATAACCTAATATAACCGTATAACCTAATAAACCTAATATAACCGTTGTACCCGAATAATAGTCATTATTCGGGTATTCAGTAGAGGAGCATTTGTGTCCTTCAAAGGCTGGCATTGCCTTTGATGGAAACATACGCTTCTGTTCACCGCACAACCATGACAATATATTCATTGAAAACAAATTTGTTTTCACAATTAATACGAGAAATATTCCAATATAATATTACAAAACAATATTTTTGTATAAAAGTTAGAATAAAATACACACACACACACACACACATACGCCAAAAAAGGCCGGCAACGCTTCCGCGACTCCTGCGGTGTCGCGGTTGCCCGTGGGCGGCGTTGATTGCTTTCCATCAGGCGACACGCTTGCTCGTTTGCCTATCCCATAAAAAAAAAAACTGTTTGAAATTTAAAAAAATGCGTCAGCATACCTTCATTTAGGTATAGGTACAAATGTTCATACTATTTGTACCTATACGTAAATGAAGGTAAGCTGACGCTTTTTTGGAAAGTTTTAAACTTCAAACCGTTAAGGCGGCTCGTTTCGATTTTATCAGACGACAGCTGTGTATTGCCTTTTTATATTAAATAAATATATTACAGGAACTTTGGATCAAAAATTTTAACTTCTATAACAGTAATAAACATAATCATAAATATTATATTTAAAAACACAAATATCTTCTGTTCTGAAATCAACAAAAAAAAGGCGCAATAATAAAATGTTTGCTTCCCTAGCTAAGGATCGTGGCATTGATTACTGCTTCAATAAAAATATTTGTATAGCCTACAGGTATTTATTCTAGTTCTGGGTGTTTATCTTTGTCATTTGTGTTTTCAATGGTACCTATGACATAGAATATCTTAATGTGTAGTTACGAGTATACCATGAGTGTAAAGCATTTTTATGAATTAAAAAAAAAACATGATGCTTGTTTGACTGTAAATAAAAAGATATTAATTTGATAATATTCGAATAAAACATTTTTAAGCTCAGACTTTAACTTAATTAATATAATACCACATTATTACAAAAGTTTTTTTCCTACAGCGTTGAATTGTGGTATGCAGTTGGGTACAAATTTCTTTCTAGAGGAATAAACATTATCCATCACGCTTTTTTAAACCAAATGAGGAGCACATGCGAACTCGGAATAGATACATATAAACTATATGTATATATATCCTGATACGGGAATTGAACACGAGACTATTAACTCTCAAAAGCAGTAGCTTGACCACCGCGCTAGTTTGTTCATCTAGGCAAAAATGCAATGGCATGTTTTTTATATATTAAAATGTTGTTTGTATTTAAAATGTATGTACCGGCGAACCGTTACTCTTCGCCGTTTATTCACAGAATAGATTTAAACATTGATTTTATTTTTCTAAAATAGTACAACTGAGATACATACATACATATATTTGTTTAAATGAGGATCAGACGGCCAACGAGTGGCAGGAATATCATCTGGTAATCTAGTTGAGACAGAATCCACAAAGGCAGTTGGCAAACAGCAAGGGTATCATTGCGGGATGACCTGCTTTACTATCTGTCATTCGGTCGCTCGCTTAGCGAAACAACAAAAACAAACTTTCCTGAGATGGCTTATGTAACATATATTTAGATGATATGACATTCATATTAAGAAAATGTACGATTGGATTTTTTTTTTAGTGGTAATGACTTACGCTTAGAATACCAATAACCATTTTATGATTGTATTTAGTGATAGTAAACGACATATACCTTTCTGGATAAGACCATTCAGTGATTTTACTAGATATGATTAGGGTAAGAAATACCCTAATATTTCAAACACATCTCCGGACTTAGAAATTGTTCCTCTACGCAGAACATTAGTAGATAATATGTAAATAATTAACTGACATATGCATAAATCTATAAAGGTGAATATTGAGATTATCCTAGTAGGTTTATATTATATCTATATAATATTATTATATCTTATCTATAGGTGTTATTTTAAAGCTAAGACATACTTTAATATATTACTATATAGTCAAAAGTTTTACTTAGCTAAGATCCGCGACAAGCAAAACAATAACAGAAAATTAATAATGTGTGTTTTTCCGTTGGGTTTAGTGGATTATTTGGAACTTTAAACCAAAAACTTACCGAAAATCGGCCATCAACTCTCCACCCACCAACCACTATACACAACGCCAAACACACACTATCACTTTTCCATCTTGTACACGACACGTGTTTCGCCCCAACACGAGGCATCTTCAGGTATAGTAGACTCTACGGAAGACAACCGAAAAGTACGAAAAGTAACCGAAAAGTAACCGAAAACCTTTTCGGTTGTCTTCCGTAGAGTCTACTATACCTGAAGATGCCTCGTGTTGGGGCGAAACACGTGTCGTGTACAAGATGGAAAAGTGATAGTGTGTGTTTGGCGTTGTGTATAGTGGTTGGTGGGTGGAGAGTTGATGGCCGATTTTCGGTAAGTTTTTGGTTTAAAGTTCCAAATAATCCACTAAACCCAACGGAAAAACACACATTATTAATTTTCTGTTATTGTTTTGCTTGTCGCGGATCTTAGCTAAGTAAAACTTTTGACTATATAGTAATATAGTGATGGATTTCCGCAAAGTAACGCCTGACTCCATTAATAACATACTTTAATATTAAATATATCCTATTTGGTAAGTGAGGCGCCTAGGCTTCACCGTATAACTGCAGCATATTAAACAATTTCAGAATAGAGTTTACTCACAGTAAAATAAATTTCAATAGAAGTTTTCTCCACTCAAGTGGAACACCCACGAAATTTGGCTTTCAGCCAACCACAATCTTACAGCTTAAAATTTAAAGTTCAACGATATCTTCTTTAGCTTAATCCCCTTAGGGTATTGTGAAAAGTAGCTGAATAAACAAAAATAAATATGAAAAATCTGAGTTTTTTTCTTTTCATACAATATTCTATTTTTATGTTTCAATTTTAAAATAATTGATAGCAAGAAGTCATTATAATAATTTTTAAAATATCTTGCAAGGAATAGAACTACTAAAAAGCACAACAGAAATTTGATAATTCATTCAATGTGTCCGATGTGTTTTTTGGATTTGGATGAGAGAATATAAAAATACATTTAACACAATTAGTTCAGTATTACAATTATTTCTACATACAACACAAAAAAGTTATTTCTAAATACAAAGTTTTTTGTCCTTGAAATAACATTTCTTGCAAAATTATTCGTATAAAAATTAAAATTGAATTATTCAAATTTTTTAAGAAGAATTTAGATTGAGTCTCTAAATGAAATTATTCAGAAAGTTTGTCTATTAACGTCCAAAATGTTCGTTAGCATTTCTTTTTTTTTTTGTTGAAATATTGACAGCCATATTTGTTATATTTTATGTGTAACGATTATATGCAGAAATGTCAACAAAGTTAAATAAATGTAAATAAACTTTAATAATTGGCCAGCTACGTAATTGATATTTCTCTTAAAAGAAAATAATGTTATTGTTTCAATTTTACAAAATATCACTAGACTTTTGATTTTGTTTATTTCTAGGTGTTAAAAAAGTGTTATTAACCT
The DNA here is from genome assembly GCA_031353405.1 of Baronia brevicornis. NCBI lineage: Eukaryota > Metazoa > Arthropoda > Insecta > Lepidoptera > Papilionidae > Baronia > Baronia brevicornis. The sequence continues at coordinate 3,966 of JASFAT010004527.1, read as the reverse complement.
TCCGCTCTATTCTATATATGTACCCCTATAGCCTCAGAGTTCTTTTTCAGTCGCATTTTTTTTAACAGCCCATATGATAGATCCCACTCCTGAGTACGGGCCTCTCCACAGAAGACGGAACAGACGCACCACGCTTGTCCAGTGCGGTTGCCAGACTCGGAATAAATATTTGTAACCCATACATATATTTATTCCGATGAGGGGATCGGACCCGCGACCAGTCAATGATCGATATATATATATATAATATATATATATATATATATATATATATATATATATATATATATATATATATATATATATATATATAACACATAATACATTGCTGAGATAGAGAGGTTAACGAGCAAGCATATCGCCTAATCGATAGTAATCAACGCCAGCCATAGACATCTGTAACACCATTAATAGCGCTACAGGCCTTTGCTATATGTGTAGGGTTGTTTTTTCAAGCGTCCAACGTAGTATCAATTCAAAAATCGCTATTTGATATGTTGTATGAAATACTATTAAATTAAGGATTATTATACAACATTTTAACAACTTAAAACCGAACCCTTGAAACTATTTTAATAGTGTATATATTTAAATAGAATACATGTTTTGTAAATATTTTCATATAAAATTGTTAATTTAAAAATTACAAGCCCTGTTTTTATGCGCATCTTATATTTGCATAATAAAATTGGCTTCGCTTGTGAGAAAGTTTATAACACGCACACTTTATACTATATTTGAACACAAGATTCAAAATTATTTTGTCAAAGTATCTTACTTTAACGATAAATATAAATTTTCATTAAGGATATATTAAAGTTGTTCAAAGCTTTAGATGTTACAATACTTTAATACTTTAAATATAAAAAAATAAGTATTTAAAGTATTTATGATACATTTTAATTATACTTACAATAAAATTAAAATGTTTCACAAACAATTACACTGGTCTGCAAATAAAATAAAAATAGGGCAAGAACTTTGCTGACTTTGTGATTCTCATTGGCTTTGGCTTGATAAATCCAAATTTATTTACCGATTTAAGTTGTGGCGTCCAGTTTTCGAGATATTTCGATTAAAATAAAATGTCGTAATTCTTATATTACATCAACATTTATTTTGAAAAAAATCTTACGCAAATATTTGATAGTTAAAATCGATTGTCTGTCTATTCTATTCGAAATACACTGAAAACAGACAGACAAAATGGAAAGCAACTTAATAATAGCGTTTTTAAAACTTATAAAAGTAATTTATATTATAAATAAAAGAAAGTTATAATGTTTTCTATTATTGATTGGTTTGGTGTCTTTTTTTTAGACTAAATTTTTAAAAATAGTTACTGTATCGTGCGCAGAGAAAAAGAACTTTTAAAACATTTTTACTAGTAAATAATGAAATTATGATGTAAATAATAAAATGGGTACCGCAATATTATTATATTTATTCTTCTTATAATTTCTAATATTTTTTCTTATATTTACTAACCTTGAGAAAGCTTGTTTATTTACGAATTTTTATACAATTTTGATCAAAACATAAACTTTATTCGACAATATATTACGGTCATTCTTTTACATTGATTAAACTTTTATACAAAAAGACTAGCAGGGAGAGGAAAACTAGGCCTTTGTATTTTGAGTTATAAGCTACCTTTGTATATTTGAGTAGTTTTGCTTGTTATAGTTTTGTTTGCTATAACCTTAAATATTAATTAAATATTAATTACTATAATAAGTTTCTATTACATCCTCCTTCGATCAATCTAAAATTACAACAGAATCGGCAAAAATTAAACCGAGATTTTTGTATTTTGTAATAGAAACACGAAGTTGTAGCAAATATAAACAAGAATCCAAGAAAAAGTATTTTGTTAATTAAGCAATTTAATGCACATACATTTTCTTATTCGGATATTTTTCCCAAAAACGTATTTTGTTAATTCATTTTTATTCTGTATTAAAATTTATGCCTGGTGCGCGATGGAAAATGGTTGGAGTTAGCGTACGATTATTTTTATTTCATTATTATGTAAATGGCTACTTACGGGACTTTGCTCTTTTCGTAAAGTTTAGTTTCGTAATGGGCTGCGAAGATAAAAGTTGCAAAATTAAAATATTACTCTCTGCGAGTAATTCACATTTGCTGAAAAGTCGTCCGAATAATTTTTAAATAAAATAAACATTGAATAAGGCTCATGTGATTTTGAGAAAAGAATTTAATAAAAATACTATTATTATAACACAATCCTCTTTTAATAAACATACTGTTTTTTAGTATAAACGATTACTTATACTTAGCATAAGTAAAATATAATAATAAATATGATAAAAATAGAAAAAACCAGATAATCTAAAGTGGGTATATTTATAAAATAAAATTTTAATCATTAATTAACAACAAGTAGACAAAATACAATACAATAGTAGAAAGCCGGAGACTGTTGACGATGAAACCAAATTTTCTTTTTAATTTTGTTTCATCATTAGGTATCATCACCCCGTTCAATGGAGCATGGAAAGAAGAAACAGAGACAATGTCAAAATATGTTTCATAACTATTACAATATATTTAAAAAACAATAAATATGTTTATTATATTGATTTCTTTCATTTTAATTTCATATCACTTGGTTATTTGATAGTATTAGCTGATTCGTATGTACTTTTTCATAAAAGATCGAGGCAATCGTTGTATGAATGCCTTTCACCCAATGAAAAGCCTTTAAAAGATATTTGCAATGCTAAAAGCAGGCATTTTACAAAATCTAGATTGGTTTTTATTTTTGTGTCGATTTAGATCACCAGTTGTAATTCGTTATAAACTATATCATAGTCGTTTTTCTTTTCGAAATAAAATATAACAGGCGTTTACAGATATCTTTAAATAATTTAAAATGTTTTGGAATAATTGATAGGTTATTATCATAGTGTTGGCTTAAATCACTAATAATATGGAAGAAAAAGCTAGACAACTCGTATTTACATCCCAAAAATAAATAGGTTTTAAAGTGTAAGTCGTGCAGTACGCATTCAACTGAATCAAACATTGAACTTCAAATATCATCTTGATGATCACCCCAGACTGAATAAATTTATCAAAAGCTGCCTGTTCAAGTGTATACGCATCTACATCAATATACCTCATGAATTAAAACAATTGAAAAAAAATTATTTAAAATAAGACTATATGAATGTCTAATAGATAGCAATATTCATAATACTAATGACATTTTTGCTTTAAAAGATCGATCGAATGTATGTAATGGATAAATCAATTATAATTTTAATGACAATATAATAGTTTAGTTATGTATTAAGATCTTTATATATGTAATAATTAATAAAATTTGTACGCCATAAGTGGCAATGTGATGGAACTTTTATACGTATTTTTTCATCTTTCTATACCTCATATGATGCAAATAAAGAATTATTATTATTATCATTATCACTATAATTAAACTTCCTCTTAAAGAACACTTATAGCAGAATCTAAACTTTTTGTAAATATATTATATTTATAAGAAAATAATTAAAAATCTTTAATAAAAATAAAATAATTGCATTGCCTCCGTTACAAACCTATTTGTATTATGTCAACATCGCTTGAAAAGCAATGTGTTAACGTCCGGAAATGTAGCAGAGCTTAAAATCAAATCGCGTGAACATTGAAATTAACAGAATTTAATTTGATGTAATTAATGAAGCTTCACTTGAAAACGTTCCCAGTGGCAAATTTATTTCTACCTTTATAGCAATGAAAAACATTTTAACAGGAAAGTGTAGAAAATTTCAACACATTAATTATTCTTAAGACTTTCTGATTAATAGTCGTATCGATACACCATCGACACACCCACCGCACAGGATATCTTAGTATGGGGCTTTGAGTGTAAAGCGTATTATTATTTAAATTAATTCAGCTTAACAATCAATAACCTTATATTGCGCACAGTTTTAAAGC
>JASFAT010001967.1:0-75551 GCA_031353405.1 Baronia brevicornis | reverse complement strand
TGGATTTATAAATATTTATTCCGAGTCTGGTAACCCCCCCCCAACTCGCATTTCCTTTCCTGCCCTTTCCTTTCTTCTCTATCCTTTCCTTTCCTCTCCGCCAATCCGCGGTCTGCCGTGCCAATGGATGCGTGGCTAAGGGCGAGCTTAGTCGCAAGCGTGCCGACCGTCCCAGGATCGGCCTTTCCCGGGTACTATTGTGCCTTACCTCAGTATGCAGGACTCTGCTGGGGCTGACCTCCATTCTCCCCTGTGGGTCGTGGGATTCACTAAGAGGAATGTAATATACCTAATTTGTTGAACATGACGGCGACGTGGTTCGCCACCCGTCACGTCCTGATTCGCGAGAAGCGACCAAAGGAGAGGCGTTTCGCTGCGATGAATGGTAGTGGATGGATGAATGCTCGGTGGTTTCTGCCAACCCCTGCGGGGGATAGGCGTGAATATATAAAAAAAAATATATATATATATATAAAAAATAAAAATCTTTAATAACAAAGCGTTGCCTAGCAACCAACAACCTTCATATAATATATTCTTACAAACTTTTTCTGTCACAAAACTTTTTTTATCTCATGATTGTCTTTGCCTCGTACGACATCTGCGGGAAGAAACTGGGTGGCCCTCTTCTATACCTGGAACATATACATTATTTATTATTTGCTATTAAAAAGCTTTCGAATAATCTGAATAAAAATGTATACCTATAGTTAAATGTTTTTTCTTTATCACCTCTTGTTATATCACCCATGGAAGTTACAAAAACCTTTAAAACATATTTTATATTTAATCTGAAAATACTATTATAATAAGCCAATAATATATGAATTATCAAAATTTTTTATTATGTTAATATTTTTAACCAAATAAAATTATTTTGGAATACAAAAACAAACAAAAAATAACACTTCTAAATATAAATATGCTATGATTGGGAATGAATAAAAAAGTTTAAAAGTTAAATAAATTTATAGATAATTTTATAAACCCGCCTTAGGGGTTGGATGTGATTTGAAAAAGCTCTCCTATTGGCTGCGTTGATCCCTCTTTCTACTGAATTCCGGTTCCCGTAAGGGAGTACAGGACATTCGATGGGGGCGTGGTCGCAGATTTTGATACCCGAGGGATGTCGAATGCACCTGAATTCACATTTTCAATCCACGTGTGTTCATGCACTGGAACTACCCGTGTTGTGGTACTTGTTAAATTACTGTGTACATGCGAACCGAAAAGTTCAAAAACAGACTGGAAGATTAAAAGACAAAGAAATCATTTCTACAAAGGTTTAAGGTGTAGAAACTATTGTCGTGTTTTTATTTTTTTATTTCTTGAAACGTGTGTGCAAATATTAGAATTAAAATATTTCAAATTTCATAATAATGACCGAAGATATAAAAATTAATGAATCTACAAAAACCACCTCCATACACACACCTCGTCCGTCTTCACCTAGAAAGTTTTTCGCGAGGATCTATGGTCACTTGGAGCAACCAAAAACACCGACAGGTAAAACCCCAGGTGACGAGAAGAAACCAGAATCTGAAAGTGAATCGTCTTCAGATGTAGAGATAGAAGAAAGCGGGTCTTTGGCGAGAGTTCCCCAGCTTTGGACGCCACCACCACCTTTGCCATTATGTCCACGACCAATGATGTTACCGCATCAGCAATTGGCTTTTGGAGCTGGCTTAGCTGCTTTCCGTGAGTAGCTTTGCATGTACTACTTTTACCGGGATATTATACTTTAATATAATTAATATTCTAGACAAACGTTAAGCTTAATATTATAGCCTACTCCCAACACTATTGGAATCAACGTAATTATAAAAACCTTATGAAATAGCTGTATTCGATTATAATTCTAAAACATGTATGGGAATATGAATTTATTTTAAATAATTAAAAACTTAAGAGGTTTTCCCGCTAGTATTTCTTATAATCATAATCTTTAAAGTTTGCGATGACGTAAATTTTAACTGCACAAACTTTTCCGTAGACCTAACTGACTTCCCCTTATTTAATTACTTATTTCCTCCCATTAACTTTTACTTCCTCTCCCATTATTTATACTCTTTTCCTGTGGTAGGTAACGGAAGTGCAGTACCCTTAATATTGCAGATACCTATATTTGAAACTGTAAAGTATAGTAGAGTAAACGATAAAAATTTGATAAAGAAACTTTTGATAATTTCAAAAAGCAGCAATTGACATTTATGATTTTAAAAAATTAACAAATTAATTTTACTGGGTAAGATTTGTGTGATCGGGAAAATTAAAACCCTTAACTAAATTAACACTCTTTACTACCTAATCTGCTATATATGATCTAAAACCCTATCTAACGAGCTTGTATAAAGATCGTGATGAGTGTGGATGATGCAAAATATGTATGCGAGGATCGTAGCAGATCATCTGTGGTCTCTGCATACCCCCACGGGAAATCAGCGTAATTAACGCATATTCTAGAGTGTCCATACACCTTCAATTCATAAGTCCCAGTAAATTTTACTATCTGCCCTTGCTACAGCTTCGAGTTGAGAAAGTCGAGATTTTTCTTCCGCGTAAAAATCTATTACTTTATCAAAGTGCGCTTTATTTTCAATGGCTAGGATTGCGAAGCCAAATAGATGATCCTGACTCATTGTTGATCGCAAGTAGGTTTTAACTATTTTTAGTTTGCTAAAACGTCGCTTACTGCTTGCAATTAAGAAGGTAATGTACAATATGTGCTTAAAGTTATACTTATAAATTAGAACGTAGACGACCAATTGGCTTAGTGTCGAGGTCACGGGTTCGATCCCCGCATTGGATACATATGTATTGCAATGAAGCGAATGCATTCATCTTTTTGTTAATTCCAATTACAAGTGGAGCTTGTTTTTAAAACAGCGAGTTTCTGGCAAAATCAATTGCGTTTAAATCTCCGGAATATTTTCGAGCTAAATGAGCCCCATTTTTTGTAAGCCTTCAGTGAATATATGTATTTACAAAAGCTTGACCATTGAGGAAGACACAATTTTAACCAGGTTTGTCTAGCTTTCGACTCTTATCCTAATTTGATATCCTGATAAATTTTATGAAATAAGTAGGTACTACTTTCATATCTTTGGGAAACAGCTGTATTGAATTAAGTGTCCCTAATTCGATATCGCAGACTTCGTCATGTTACCTGCTATTTTTAATCTTTACATACACTATATATATAAGTAATCACATAATATTGGCCAAAAGACTTGTGTAGTATTTTTTTATATAAATGATCATAAAATAACCGAACTAATTTAAGTTAAAATGGCATTATTTCCTAATTATTCTTCTTTTATGTAAATTAGTAAAAGAACCCTTATTACATTAATGAAATTTGAATTTTCGAAAGTCATTTTATAATTGACACATTCGTTATTCCTTCGGAATATATTAAATTGAAAATAAAAATATATAAGGGTTGAGATCAGCGACACAATGACATGTTGTCGAAGTATCAAGCTTCTTCACAATTATTAAATGAAACTGCAGTTACAATATAAGGAACAAAAATAGATACTAATCTGATTCTTATCACATTATCGTTAAAATTTCGATTTCTATTGGAATAGTTTATGCATAGGCGAACATTATTAATTTTCTGTTATAATTGATTGTCGCGGATCTTAGCTAAGTAAAACTTTTGACTGTCCACATAAATAAAACAGCTTGACTTAAAAATAAAAACAATACTATTATATTTTATTTAAAAGAAAAAAAATATAATAATATTATCTAAGTGGATCTTAACTCAGTTTATCTCATCTTTGTATTCCGCTATAAAGATAAGAACATCAAAGGTATCGTTTTTGCTTCATAAAGGGTCTTTTAGTTGTAAAAATAAAATATTACTAGAAATATATTTGAATATAATAACTCTGTGGTTCAGATAAGCCGTATCGTAAGGTGTAGGTAGGTATAGATATTTAATCCCGATCGTCCAACTCTTTGCTGGACGTTCCTTTATAAAAATTCAATGAAAGGAACGAGGAGGAATTCAAAATAAATGTTGTTACACACTTTTCTGTATATTTTTATGCAACATTTTTCCTTGCTTTGTATTCAAAATACTCCTGTTAGATATTTTCCTTTATAATCTTTATTTAACTTACAATGAATGATTCTAATAATACTAATTTTTATTAAATTACAGATTCTTTGATTAGGTGAAAGAATCTTTGATTATAAAAAATTAAAAATATACTCTAATATTAATTTGAAAATTTGAGTCTTCAGTTTTACTTTGTAGGAATGTATACGTATAGGTATATGTAAAGTCTTTTTATTTTCTTTAAGAAATAAGTTATAATTCACTTATAAGCGAATTTAAATGAAAATCGATGTTTACCGCCTTGAAAATAGAATTGTAATGGTTTGTCGCCTCTCTTGAAAATGATGGTTTGATAAATGTTTTAATATGCGGAAGGTGGCTGAAAGCCGGGAGTACAGGCGGGCGCTACGATGATGCGATTAAGACACCACGACTCGGCGCCCGGCTATAGCGCCGTGCCGACAGCCATTCAAATCCATTGTCGTGTGAAAATTGCCCGCACTGTTCTCAAACTCCGCTATAAAATCTCTTATTGTTCAACTCCTATAACTATTACGAAATAACAGCCCGTGAAACTGAATAATGAAAATGTGAGTAAGCAATGAAATGCTGTGGTTTAAAGGAAATAGATTTTATGCCACTAAATTGAAAAAATAAAAATCTCTTACTTCAATATAAGTATTCTCACTTCACTATGAGTAGTGATCAGAATTTCCACATTTCTTTAAATGACTTTTTCATATAAATAATGTATCACCAGTATGTTTAATAATAATAATGATGTATAGATATGTATATAAATAGCAATGTATGTAAAAGAAAATGTTATTAAAACCAAATATTCATATTTTTATATAATTAAATAAGCAAACGAGCGAGCGTTACCTACTAGTAAGTTAGTACATTGCAGATGCTTTGCTTACCTAAGAGTAGGGATAAAAGAAATGGGAAAGGAAGAAGGTTTTAATGAGAAAGGAAGAAGCAAATAAAGCAAGGGAAAGGAATTGAGCCTGTTATTTGGCATATAACCTAATATAAACATGGTTTAGTTGCTGGTAGTTGGCATTACATGGTCACGGATCACGGATGAACCATATACAGATAGCTTTCGATTAATATAAGATTTTTAACGCATTTAACTTGGTGAACTTCTACAATCAGTACGAAAAATCATAATGTGGGGGTGGGAGTGTGCACGTGTGCCGTTTCGTGTGCACTCATCTAGGAACAATATATCGATTTACATTATCCGGAGTTTAAATCTAAATCATTTCACAATACGTCTGTTAGGAACTGGATCAACAAAATACAACTTGTCGTAACATAGTGTGTTCAGCATGAACACTATGTTACGTCAAGTTGTATTTTTAAAGAAGACTACTAGCAATGTTTTAAAATTATTGTTTTCCCTTTCCTTTTAACCTTTCCGATTAAGCTACTAATTCTTCTTCTTAGGCGTTTTCACTCTTGTTTAAATAATCGTGGTCATAACTTCTGGTGGTGGCTTTTGGTGGTGGGTTCATAATCCGTTTCCAATCTTCTTATACTGACGCCTTGACATGTACGCATACATTTACAGAATCGGTAAGTGCAGTTTTATTTAGCCTTTAATTGTGTTTTATGTGATTAACTATATACCTGCAATATAATAATAATAAGTACTCAATTGGATCAGAGGCAAAGTTAATAGAGTCAATGATCGTCGATTTGATGTTCGTATTGGGATAAATATATGTATGACATGCAGATATTTATTTCAAGTGTGGGTGTTCAGCCCATCTGTCTAAGACAGGTGTGGTGAGTAAACGTCCATTTTTCAAGAATTGAGTAGGTTCGTACCCAGTAGTGGGACGTAATATTGTATGGGCCGTAAAAATAAATAACTGTGATGTTGTAATATGAAAAAGGTACTAGCTATACTGAAAAAAAGAAAAAATAGTTTACAACAGTGTGCACAAAACAACAATATGAGAAAATGGTATAATTTGGAAAAATGGTAGAAAAAAGGCAACATAATCACCTTTTATTGTAACATAAACGTTGCTTATCTACCTCCTTATAAGTCGCAAGTAAAAAAAATTATTAAAAAGCAATGTTTTTATTAGAAATGTAAACGAAAACAAAAAACATTGCTGTTCCTATTACTACAATTTGTTTACTGTGGCACATATCATACACGTAACCTTTAATAGTCTCGTCGGCAGTACATTTTTTATCTGCCCAGAGATTACAATTGGCGCTTATTATGCAGTCTTTCATGGCTGAGGATTCATACTTTTCGTTGCATATTATACAGTAAAACTCCTTTTCGTTTTCATTTCCTTGAAAAGCCTCCTAAAACTTTTGACTCGTAGCTTCTTTTGTTGTCTTGAAATGTTTTGATGTCTTGAAATAGGTGTCAAAAATATGAAATTTACATGTATTAAAAATATGAAATTTACATTTATTGTAACATGACAAAAATTATATCAAAAATGCAAAAAAACTGTTTAACTTAGGTATGTGACAATGTGCGTGCGGTTTTTTACTCTTACTTTTGCGTATGCACAAATGGATGCTAGACGCTTCCCTTGAGTAGATGCGGGTCAGTGTACTGTTGGAAAAAGTATTATTTATGTTCCCAATTAGCCACGGTTCCCGATTCCCCCACTTTCCCCTACCCGTCTCAATAAGGGATGAGACAACAAAACAATCACTACGTTTTACATTTAAAATCAATGATAGAGCATATCACCTTCATGATAACTTCCCATTCTCCACACAAATACAACCTAATTCACAGAATGATTCATAATCATCTGTAACTGACCCATGCCATTCCCGAGTAGGTAATATAAAAACATATTATAATATATTTAAATATCAAGCAGAATTTAATCATACATTGCTTGCTTTTAAATCTAAAGATTAAAATACAGACTATAAATTATCTCTTGTACTCGAAGAGCAAACAGTTTAATATGTATTTTATATACATGAGACTATTCGTTCAATTGAAAGTCGTTGAAGCAAACGTTCTCCATAATATCAATATCTGCAGGCCATTGAAAAAAGAAACAAATACAGCCAAGTCAGGTGTAGCTCTCTCATCTCAGCATTAGCTGGACAAACGCTCGAATGGAACTGTAATTAGGGGATCTTCTCTAATGAATATTAAGGGGTAACAACCCCAATCTGCACAGCTCTATTATTGTATTGTTAGCGCTGATGGTTAAACACAATCGTTTTTTTAATCAGAAACAACAAAACAAACATCTCGAGGGTAAGAATATTGATCATACTTTTATAGAAATGTTTTATATGAATACTTTTTTTATCGTTGTATAGTAACATATACGCGCGTTATATTCTGTAGGTATCATATTATCAAACATTAAAATGTCAGTAATTGAATTCAGACATCACGTTATCATATTATTATGATATATTTCTTGATTTCAGTATTCAGCAAAAATATGAATTTTAAATAAACCCGGGTTACTTATGATTACTTGTGTTTTAACAGCTATTTTTACGTCCGTTTTAAAGTTTTAAAGCCTGATCAAATGGTCATTCAAAAAATCTTATTTTTATTAGTTTCGACCGAGAATGGAACCCAGAATTTATTGTTTCAGAAGTCAATTACTCTAACCACATGCCATAAATAGACTGTAAAGCCAAACGTATAACATTCAATACTTTTATAAATATGGGCACCGTAAATCATCGTACGTTTCGCGTGTAAATCCTTTCCAAATATCCACTAATGTCACACTCACTTTCGGGTATATTGAGCGGATGACGATTTAATGTGACAACGCTTAGTCAGATAATACCCTTATTGTGGTCCAATTACATATGCAGCGGGGTGTCCGCAGCTGACGACTCTCACCGCATCCTGCACACACCCCCTATCATTATTTTTATCCTCAAATAAATTCATTTGCCTTTGATATTTTTGCAAACTATTTTGATTTGCGATTAGATTCTAATCTAATAGAGAACTATGATTACCTATTGTACAACATATTAAAATTTGTAAAATACTGCCTTATAAAAATTTCTATAGGTGTATGTTTTGCATATGAATAATAGAACAATTGTTGCAGTTTCCATAAAAAACCCTGATCGGCATTTTCCAGAGTCTTACAACCTTTGATATAAAACTACAGTCTGATTAAGAACTAATTAATAATTAATAATTAATGGAAATAATGCAAATATGTAATATAATTAGAGTAAAGGTTCTCATGTGCATAATTACTACACTGCTATAACTATTATACAAAGGAACGTAGTTTTGGTAAAAACAACTTACTATTGGGATGTCCAAGACTACCAATGACAATGTCTTATTAATTTTAATCCAAAAACATTCAAAATTATACTCAGGTACTAAAAACGCCGATCGGTGTATAGTTTTTTCAGGTTAAGGTGCGACGGAGACCTCTGACGTCAACGCTTATGTCGACCTTGCACTTGACTAAACGAGACAATTTTGAAACAGCACTGAATAGGTTAACAAGAATTTCAATAATAAATAATCGATTGTAATTTACTCCTTTCTACGGTATTAAAATAAAAAACAAATATTATTAATATCAAATCTGTTTTTGTTGTTAACTGATTTATAACTGTTTCTAATCTTTAGTTTATCGAAAAATACTTAACTTTAATTGATTTAAATTTTACTGTGGCTGTCTTTACGCTATTCTATAAGGGTATTATAATAATAATAAAAGCCAATAGAATAATAAAAACCAATTTGCGAACACAAATCCATCCGCCTAGCCTGAAGTTTACATGTAGTAACACCCCTCAAATTGAGAGAAGGCACATCTAGTAATAGACTGTTACGGCCCTATTGATAATGATGAGGTTTCACATTTTCAAAAAAAAAGAAGTGAAGGTCACTTGATAAAAGACCAAATTGGGGAGATTTAGTTATATTATTTTTGTATTACATGGAGTCCTGAATTTTATTATTTGGATGTCACGTTTGTAAAGGTATACTTAAAAAAATATCAATAAAATAACTTGAAATGTAATAGTATTCCCTCTTGATAATATGAGTACCAGAAAAATAATCAATCAAGCCTTTATTTATACCCGCACAACCTTTTCGAAATGAATAGTGTTTTATGAAAATAAAATGTTTCATTATGTTATTTCTTTATGAAGCTCAATAGAACTTTTAGAACTCTCTTAGCTACCATTATATAAATGGGCAGCTCATGTTTGTACAAAAACCTTATTTTAAGAAAATAAATTAAGCAGTATCTCGCACGCACTCGGTCCTGTCTCTAACGATAGGGATCATGCGAGCCGTAATATTTTAGGAACATTTTTGTTGTAATGAAACAATAAGTATTGTTATTTGCCGTGAGTGAAAAAATAGAAAGCGTATTATTTAACGTATGAGGCTGGATTAAAAAGTGTAAAGGATTTATAATATTATGTTTTACTTGCTTATCATGTGACTGAAATAATAAATAGCAGGTGAACATTGGTTGACTTGTGTTGCATTTCTGATAATATTATGTATGCTAATAATCACACATGTATAGGTACTAAACAATTGTGGCGGCCCTTAAATTAAATAGTCCTGATTAAACTAAACATGTTTTCTATATTGTCACGTAATCTACCTTAATACACCTATCTGGTTCATTGTATCTATTGCCAGTGGCATTACTGACAAAATATTAAATAAGTTATATACAAGAAACCTTTTACTAAACTGCTTACGAATATTGATTGGACTAGGTACTGCCGCAAGTTGTTGAATGTAAGATTTTTTCCAATTTTCTTTTTTTAATTGTGATGTTTTGATTGTACATATAATAATTACATTCCATACGTTCTACTGTTTTTTTTATAATGTATCACAAATCGTTGAAGTAAATGTACAGAGAGATACAAAAAAATTTTGTTAATTTGAAAATTTAAATTTATATCTTAAGGTACGAGTCATTTTTAGAACGCATTTTGACCGCACGCCGAGTTGACCGCACTTTGTAGTAATTTAAAATCACACGATATCGATCATTACATGTTTTCAATCTTACAACCAAAATCAACGGAGACATGTTTAACACACTTTTATCATTTCACATCTTTATCACTATTCAATATTTACCTGTAACTAATAAGTAAGTTTATATGTAAGAAAATCTTGAAAATCGAATTTAACCAACTTGTAATTATTGCATCATCATAAAAGTCGGCATAGTTCTAAAGACAATACAATAATATGATATCATCCTGATGATGCAGTAGGAGCCGAGCTACAACAGCTACTCCCGAGAGAACTTAATGATTAACAGCATTAACACCAACATTTGTATATGTGTTCAACTGTGACAGCGAAACATGTTTTCACGATATTTCATCATGTCCTCATGACAGTACTCTTTAACGGTTAAACGAGCCTGTAATGAGATTCGAATAGTCTGTCATTCGTCTGACGATTTTATACGTGGCAGAGGAGGAATATTTATACTGAAGACTATTAATATCCCACCCAATCGAATTTGAGAAATGTACCATGGGCTAAATGCTATAAGTGTGGTGAAACCTCACCTAAGGGTATTTCAGTATAAGCCGTGTGACGAATTAATGAATTATTTGAAAATTAACGATTTACCTCTTATAGAAACGACTGTATTTGATTAATATCTCTATTACATTTCAACGTTTTCAAATTCTTACGCTTCCAACCATGACTTATACTGAAGCCCTTACAGCGTAGACAAGGAGAATAGAATAGATATTTTTTTTCTTTTTTAATGCAGTACTATAAAAGCGTGTTGCTTTTTATATATACTATAAATTTTATCGTATAATTGTATTAAATAATTTTGTTGGTGACCTAGTATATAAAATAATTTCTTCATCCCTCATTACTCGGATTATATATATTTATCTTTTGTGTTCATGAATGATTTATGATTATAAATTATTCGGAAGTAGTAGCTTCCGATAATCAAGGCGAAGCCGTGACAGACAGTTTATAAAATTTGTATAAAGGTAGTGATTTGATATCCAGGTATCATATAGCTGACTTATTAACGATTAAAATGATCGTGATTCACCCTTATCCGGCACACAAGGTTTCCCCACTCAGTACTTCCGGGGCAATATGGCGCGGAATCGGAGCTCTTACAAGAAATTTTCTCATGCTTCAATCACTTTAGCGACGGTACCGGACCGCAAAGAATCCTTACATTACACCTTTTTGCAAACAGTTTAAGGTTTGAGGAATAGATACAAAATTAAAAAAGGAATCGAAACATTTTTAAGTTAATCGATTGAATAAAAAAAGCAAATTACAATTAATCTTATATTAACGTAAATTATTAGATATTATTATCAACTTCGACTCAAGCAAACTTGAAGCCGCAAATTAATGATTTTTGACTTAGATAATAAGATTGCTAACGGCGACGTACGTTCTGATGTAAAATTCTTTATCATTCCATTTCCTGAACATGATCATCATCAACAATATAGCCGTTATAGCCCACTAAGGGACGTTGGTCTCTTACAAAACTGAAGGGTATTAACGTAATGTAAATAGTAAGGAGCAAACACTATTAGATGGGCAAAGGCTCCTCCAAAGAGTAAAAACAAATCTGCTATCCCTAATCCGTCCGCCAAGCAATGGGATTATGGCAACACCCAAAATTTTCTGGGTGGCCAATGATTGTTACGGTTGCATTCATCATAATGATGTGTTTGTGTAAAAAATAAATAAAAGCAGTCATGTTTATTCCCTTTCAGTAGCTAGAAGGCGACGCAAGGAGAGTCGACCAAGACGGCAACGAACCACTTTTTCAGCGCACCAAACGTTACGCCTTGAGTTGGAATATGCAAGAGGAGAATACGTCGCAAGAGCGCGAAGGTATAATAAAATTTATTTCCTTCCAAATACTCGCCTAATTTTTATTAGTCTACGGCGTATTTAGCAAATAAACCAAGGATGACTAAATGATTGAATTTTAAAATTAACTTGGAAAATCTAAAGCAAATAATTTCCTAAATCAGATTTGCCACACCAGACTGAGTTTTAAGTAGTCGCTTAAACTATACGAAATCTAGTATCATTGCATGTTGTTATCTTTCGCTTTTTATTAAAATATCTATCCGTACTTGTAATGCAATTATAATAGGTATTTCATTCTATTTTTGCATAAAAATCATTCATCATCGCATAAGATTCATCTGTTGATCATCAGGAGGTACGAATACATTCCGTGCTCTTTCTTTCTATCAGAAATTGTTAATGCGGTCTTTATCGCTTTACAAAGCAATAACATTACTACTTTTTATTTCAATAAAATGTTTTACCCATACGGATTACCAGAATGATGCAATTTATCTTTATTATACCATACAATATTTCATTGTTTTAGATGCGAATTGGCTTCAGCTTTATCACTAAGCGAAACACAAGTTAAGATCTGGTTTCAAAATCGTAGAGCGAAAGACAAGAGGATCGAAAAGGCCCATCTTGATCAACAATATAGGTAAGCTGTTTCATATTATTTTATACTACTCGGCTTGTATGACAGTAGATCAGTTTTTTTTCTTAGTTAAATAAACTTATGATTATATCGGTAATCGAAACAGGATTCGAAGTCGGTTTGTAAGTAAGCAATCTATTTGAATGTGAATGGAGCACAAATTGATTTGCTCTTTGGAAATATAATAGCTTCGTCTTTCTAGGTGTATTATATTATAGCCATTTTAACATAATTTAATTTTAAAAAGAAGTTTCAACTTGAAACCTAATTTCTTATTTATTTAGTATTTTTAATACGCGATAATTGATGTCTTTGTTTTTATTCGATTATTAAAAAGGGTGCTTAGTTATATACTGCGTCTATCAGCCGCTAAAAGCCACCTCCTCACAGTCCATAGGCTAACTTGTGCTCCTCGTATCTCTTCAAGGTTTCATTTGAGGTTTATGTAACTGCATTTGCGGTTCCTTAGCGCCTGAGTCGCGGAAAAAGTGGTCGTCTCGTGGTTGTGTGCAACGTTATCTCCCAGAACATTGCCTTCTCTGAACGGAACCTGTCTCTTGGTATCGAGTCCAGGTTCTTTGGACGGTTGAACGACTTACGTTTAACTGCTATAAAACGTAATATTATCTACACCCCTTTTCCAAGCAGCGCTATTATTTTTCTGCCATTACTATAGACACAAAGATATCTATTTTAATTCACAATAAGGCAGGATGATGCGACAAACATAAATTATTCTACTAAAAATAACAAGTTCGTTTTAGTTGCCTGATAATCTTCTAACAACAAACCCGCGAAAAATAGGTAAAAACATTATTTTTTTTTAAAAATAAAAGCTTCGAATTTGGGACTAACTTTTTTCATACCCAGGCTTTTTATTAAGTGATTAAAGATTTAGATATTGGACAATGTCGTGGCCAATCTAATGATAATGAGTTTAATTTGGCCGGCATCCATAAAGGAGTACAAGCCAGGATTGCAGAAAGGAATGAGCTTATCGAGTTCGTAGCGTGCTTGGCTCGTTCCTTAAATCTTGTAGGTGTTCATTCTGCCTCATCATGCCAGGAAGCTATTACCCTATTTGGACTGATTCAAAAATTCAAAGTATATTGCCGTGCAAGTATAGTACAAAGTAAAAAAGCAGAATTTGCCAGAAATAGCGGAAGCCTTAGAAGTTAAGCAAACTTCTCATGCTCCAGAAGCTAAGTAGGAGGCAGATCATCTCTTAACTGTTATAATGAATTTTAAATATATTCTTAATTTAACTATTTGGGCGAATATTCTCCGCGATTTACCGGGTCTTATGATAAAGTTTAGCGGGCCTCATTGAGAGTGACTGGTGGTCTACATCGTTAGAAACCAGTAATGTTACCTCTACGACGACCAATTAGCTCAGTGGCAAGGCCTGCCGCCCACGGAGTAATGGTCGCGGATTCGACCCCGCATCGGAATAAATATACGTATGGCCTACAGATATTTATTCCGAGTCTGGTAACCCCGCCAATCCGTATTGGAACAGCGTAGTGGGTAAACGTCCGTTCCTCCAGAAATGGGGACGTCCGTGCTCAGCAGTGGGGCTGTAAAAATAAAAGATTACCGTGGTGGAGTTTGGTTCTCATTTTGTGGTGATTCTACTATCCAGTGCCCGCTTATTCGTTTGCCTACTTTTTCTATAAGAAAAGTGGTGAGTACTAGTACCACAACGATAGAGATAATCTTGTTTCTTTTATTACAGACAATTAGCAGCAGCTTCAGGTTTTTTCCCAGCTGTACTTACGTCATCTCCTTATGGACCTCCGCCGCCCTGTCCTTGTGTTCCACTTCATTCACCGCAAAATATCAATAAATGATAAATTGTAGTGTAAAACTCTTGTACACTTGTCTTAAAACGATAAAATAACAGTAAGTCCATATCTTTATATATAAGAGATACTATAGGCGTATAGAGATATATGCCCGTACATGTAGACAAGTCACTTCAATAATTATAGTCTTCGAGACAAGAATACTGGTCAGAATAATTATAAACTGAAATGTAAGTATAAACTGCTTTTGAATTGCCAACTGCACTGCGTGTAATCAAAACTCAGTCCTCGGTTCTTTCTACCATCCGAATTTTATTAACACAGTCTGAATGAAACCAAAAAAATTAATGTTTTACTAGATTTGGTCGCAATAAAATGTTTCGCTAAAAGGGGTAAATTATATTTCACTAAGTTTCTCTTAATTGGTGCTATCGTATATAATAGTATGGAATTTCATTTTTTTAATACGTTCATTATTGTGCTTGAAACTGAAGAAAAAGTGTAAGTTCTAGCCTATGACTGTTATTTTTTTTTTCTTGTATAGTTATGCTCTAAGTGCCGGATATCACATATTTTGAGTGTTTTTATAAGTACGCATCTTGAGTGTTGTTATACCATAGACACTCTATTAGAAGTATTTATTCGCCCAAAATATTCTATATTACACTAAAAAAAGAAACTGTTTGAATTAGGGTACCCGCCACTTTATTTTAATACTGATAAAATTTATCCTTTATTTATATTTGTACAGATTGGTTGGCGGCAGAATAAGTATTTAAACAAAAATAATAAAAAAACTATAAAGGATATAAATAAAATTTAATAACTTTTACAAAGAAGAGAAGTACTGTATTTTTTTTTAATTATAGCGTCTTAATGTTGACCGCTACGTCGGGATGCCGTTAAACTACAATCAAATAAAAATAATGTTTAATAGTGTAAATAGTTAAAACTTAAAACAATACATACGTGCATATAATGTTGAATTGCCGATGAATCCCGAACTGGGCGATTGCCCGTATTTCGGGACCCAAACATTAATTTTCGATCTTGACAATGTATGTACATATTTTAACTAATTTCTACTAATTATAATTATAAAATACAAAAAAACTAGTCACGCAATTGCCACTAACTTTATGTATATATGTTTGAATGGGAATGGTTAAATAAAATGAAATTATTATTATGTAATAGTTTTATTTCATCAAAGTCAACTTACCATGGTCTTTTCCACGAACGGAGGCTTGTCCACGTGTAGAAGAGTCCATGGAAAATAGTTTTTATTTAATTTTATTGCACACACAATAAGAAATTACAAATTAATGATTACAAATTAAAATATCTTAGTTATAACACGAAAACAAACAAATATGAACACAATAGCTACAAATCTCGTTAATTTTATGTAAATTACAAATGTTCTTAAGTTTTCTTGTTATTTGAAATATAAGTAACACCTTCATCAATAATAACTGGTTTATAATTAATTGGAATGCTTTTCAACCATTACAAGAACAAATGTTAAGTGAACAAGAAAATCTTACAATCTACAAGAGCTGTGATTAAAACATTCTCACTTTATAAAACTCAACAATTATACTCCTCAACTTATAAAACTGAAAATATATCAAAATAACTTTGATAAGAGGAATCGGGTAGTGAAGTGACGCACCGTAGACAAAAAAATATTGAGGTAATGTATCTGATTGTGCACAGTACCTTCAGCTGAACAAGCCTTAAGTGAAGCTAATTATTAATAGTAAGAATAATTATGTTAAGTAGTCCTTTCTCTATGTCCACTTGTGCCTCAAATCTAGATGCCGGTTGGCCTACTTCTGTCTACAAACCATCTGCCTGCCTAGCTTGCAACTAAGCACAACTTGACACCTAAGTATTAAAAATATTTATAAGTATGAACATATATTTGCATACTAAAAGTATTGTTTGTTTGTATGTAACAAATAAAATCAAAGAAAGAGCTTTTCAATCAAACTCGGAGTAATTAGAAATAATCTTAAACTAGTTTGGATACATGACTCAGATACACAGGAACGGGTAAGTAGAATATGTGCAACAAACAAGTTTATTTAGAATAGTGCATTTGTATTATTCCTACAGCACAGAAACAGGTTTTCTTGCTTAGTCAGTAAGGTAATTTCAGATATGCCAAAGGGCACAATGTAATGATGGTAAGTAATTTGATCTATCCCCGAAACATGAATGAAATGAAAATGGGGCTAAAGGAAATGGAACAAAGCATTGTCATAGAAACCAGAACATGTCAGACTTGAGACAGCCTTTGTTAGAAATCAACTGCATATCCCCTATAATTGTAATTTATTGTTTCCTCCACATGTTCACACATGTACATATATGTAAAAAAATATTTTTATTAAAGGTTAAATAATGATCAAAACAGGACTGAATAATTAAAAAACAATAATATTATTTATAAACAATACTCACAAGAGAATATAAGGACATTTTAGAACCGACGATTGCCACCAGAGGATGTATTGTAATTTTGTCCACCACCATAACCACCACTGCCTCTGCCCCCTAAAATGTTATCATATATTCAGTTACTTACTTCTGCTTTAAAGATTTTATTTTTTTTATGACAAAAAAGCAAATATGTACCAACACAATGTTGAAGGCGAAGGGGCCGCAGAAAGTATTGTCTTGCTTTACTGGGCACACCCAGCTTTTTAGAAGCCAACTTGGCTTTATCTTTTTAGAAGCTAACTTGGCCTTATATTTCAGATGGCCGCGAAATTAGAAGTCACTTGATATGATGACACCAAGGAATCCGATACATGGCTTAGCATCTAGGGAAATATATTCAAAATGAGAAGATACAACTAACGAGTTCTTTATCTGGTAAACACACTTTAAAAACGTACGTTTTACTACACTATGTTGCACTGAACCCAATCCAACTGGTCTTATGAAGTTTGGATTTTGGACAGTAGTTGGATGGACCATAGTGCAAGTATCTCTGTCTGCATAACAAAGTATTCTATGTAGTATTCTACTATTAGCAACATATAGTTGGTATACAAAAGATATAAAATATCTTTTATCTTGAAGGATAAAAAGAAATAGACAAACAAAAATAGAATCACTGAAGAAATAAAAGCATAAAGACTCAAGGAAAGTGCACTTAGAGAAGATGGGGAGAAGATTGAGCAGTTAAATAATATTTGTCATGCGGTTAGTGTTCTGATAGCTAACATCAACATATTCTCACATTTATTGGAGAGTTTAATCTTAAGCTTTTGAGTATAATTTCCTATTCTCAATATTCAAGGGAATTTTACACCTTAAAACTAAATCATTGTAACGAGGGTCCGATGGTCGACTGACAGCAGTATAGGCGTTCTTAAATATAAATAAGCTTGTAATAATCTTTGGAGAGTGAGGAGTAACAATATTACTGTAAGATGGTATCATGGAGCTTTAAAAATCTATGTTGAACCCAAATTTTTTCATTGAATCAATGAGCATACCTGTATTGTATGGTTGTTGTCGTGAAGTATGATAGTTAGACTTCATAGCACCTCCACTATATCCGCTCTGGTCATACCCGCTGCCGAAACAATCATCTTGTGACCAACCACCTTGGTCATTATAGTTCTGATTATCCCAGTCACCTGAGTCATTGTTGGATTCCCAAGGATTCTGATTTTCCCATCCACTGTTCTGGCCATAACCATCATCTGCAAGATATCGAAAGTTATTGCAAATTTTTAATACTGATGAAATTTATCAATCATTATCTATCACTCTTACATATTGTATAAAAGGAAATTTAAACATAATATTATAACTTTAAAATAACAAGCCTAAATTTTATACATTTTTAGTACCCACAATTACAGCACTGCAAATAACAATAATTTAAAATCATTCATTATTTTTATGTTAATTATGAGCCTTTGAGCCCCTAATTCTTTTCATGACAGCGGCTCCTAAATTTTTTCGGCCCAGTAATTCGCCACTGCAATGGCAGCAGCATTCGCTTTGATGAGATCTTGAAATGTGCAGGTATTAGGAGACACTTGAACCCCTAAGCCATGACAATATTTCTAATAATATGTATTCTATTATCTGATAAAATAATGTAGAACCTGTCTAGAGTCTTCTCTTTAAATACACATTCAACTGTCTCTTGAAATCCAGATTTCTTGGAAAAAACTTTGTTTCTTCAGTTTTGGTAATGAAATGAAAAATCTCCTTTGATTAATTATATTTTTATTAAGTTCTACCTACTTATATTATGTTCATAATATAAATGTTGAGAATAATTGTTATAAATGTTGAGAATATGTATGTTAAAATAAATATTATCATTTTATCTATATTTTACATTAAATAAAAACCAAATTTAACTTTTACCATATTATCAGTTTAAATTGCAGGCAGATCTCAACAGTAAAACTCTCTCAATAAAAATACATAAATGACGTAATTAAGTTCAAAACTTGAATAGTAATCATTTACCCCATCCTTGACCATCATGGCGATTACTCCAGACGTTACCGCCGCGATTGTCACGCCTACCACCACTTGGTCCTCCGCCTGCTGCCATTTCCGACTTTGATATAGCCTTTTTTACATCAAGACGATGTCCTTTCACTTTGTGACTTTGTTCCACTATTTGACACAAAAATATTTTTTTAAAAGGGAATACTACTAATTTATAACAATATTTTGGTATAAATGCTTATTTTTGTAGAATGCTACTGTAGCTACCCATAGTAAAGTACCTTTGGGACCTTACCTCCTGTTTCCACTCAACTTCTGTGCTATAGCACTGATACCAACTTAGATGAGATAAGGACACATACATTTTAATTAAAAAGATTTGCTTTAAAATATCCTATCAAATTGTTTTAAGGACAAATAAATATTATATAAATGATGATAAACAATTAGCAGCATAAATATTAAAAAAGACAAGCTATATATAAAGATGTACAATTAGTTTTGATAGTGGTAGAGCCACGCTGCAGACGAATACAGAATGGCATATTTGTCTGTAGCATAAACGGGCCGGCTCGCCCGGGGAAATACCACACTCCAGCACAAAACCGGCGTCTGAGTGGTAGCTTAGCTATCGCGCTTCGCACGGTGAGCGATGAGTTCCGGAGGCCCGACACTCGACATCCTCCCCCCTCCCCCTCCCACAATGACACTTCCCTTAAAGGCCTGAGGATATATATGGGCGGCTTTCCATCAGGTGACACAACTGCTCGTTTGCCTTCCTATCATTATTTTGCTTTCCTATCATTATCCTATTTTTATTTCCCATAAAAAGAAGTTTAATACTCGCTTCCCACAGTTCATGATTGTGCAGACCTACTTAGTTTTCTTTAACCGGCAGGTGCTCTTGTATATATCAGTGGATACTAGTTAAGAAAAGAAAGAAAAGAAGCCAGCTATAGACTTCCAAATTTAAATTTAATTTCCCTTTGTATGATTTTGGAATCTTTTTGATCAACTTTTATAATGAGCAGTGATATGAGTAAGAGTAATATGGAGCCTATTTATGCTTGTATAAGGCATTTTATATTTATAATATTAGGTTGTCACATGAGTACCTTCGTATTTTGGCGCGTAGATTGACGGAAAATATTTAGATGGAGGGGATATATTTGTAACATCAGCGGTAGTGTACATTTGTGTCTACATTTTAGTGTAAAATTTATTTAATTTTGCTACTTAGTTTGTGATCTCATGTTTCAACAATAGTGTGCACCGTAAATTTTGGTCTAAACAAGATAGTGCTCCTAAGATATTGCCATAGATTAATCTTATTTGGTAGGATGTAAAGGGCGTAGTTTATAATCTACCGAATAATCAAACTATTAACTCGGTCAAAAACTGTGAACAACTTGACACTCTGGAAACAGCTCTTGCAAAAAATGGCCTGCATTGTTTATTAGACGACGAATATGTTTTCACTGTGACAATGCACAACCACATACATCTGTAACCACCATACAGAAGTTGGTAGAGTTTTCATGGAATATTCTACACACCATCCGACTACCATTTATTCCGCTCACTACAAAATTATCCTAACAGAACATAAAAATTCATCTTGAGAGATATTTCGAGAGCAAAAACGAAGCCCTCTAGAGAGATGGCAGTATGCAATTGTCGGAACGTTGGGCCAGAGTGATACAAAATAATGGACACTATAGTTAATAATAAAAGCTTTAATTTTAGAATGTATTTTGCTTTGAATAAAAGTTAAAAACCAAAGGTACTTATGTGACAACTCAATATGTCAACAACTTTACATGATTAAAATTATGATGTGAAATAACACAATTTTATTTAAAAACAATAAATATATTTTTATGTATGCACTTACGACATATTCTATCAACTGGGTCATAATCATCGAACTCCACAAAACCAAATCCCCTATTCTTTCCAGTAGCCTTATCAGTGACTATAATCACAGAGACAATATTACCATAAGGTGCAAAATACTCTCTTAAGTCTTCCTCTTCAATATCCTGTTTTAATCCACCAACAAACAATTTGTTTACAGTAGCACTTGCATCAGGTCTTTTTATTTCTTCTCTTGGAACTGCCCTTTTAGGTTCAACTACCCTGTAAATAAAAAATTAGTATATTAAAATTAAGTAGATGTAACATTCAAATATATATTTTAGGAATATAAACTATTATTAATTCTTTGATGTTTTTATACATGAATTCTACAAACTATTTTGGATGATTTAGGATATAATGGGTGGACATATTATTGTCCAACCATTTCGTACTATACTAATAATGTCTCTAAACGGAGATATGCAGGTGAATACCTAATTGTCTAGTAGAGATTACCTGACGATAACATAGTTAAATATTTTATTTCTTTATGATAAGCTCTATATTATAATTCTTTTCTCCTATTAATATTAGATTTAATTTTAAATATTTTTTGTGTATCTTTTCTCTCTTTCTCTTATAGTCTTTATATTGAATAATAAAGACATATAATTTAAATTTATTCTAACCTTACCTTCCATCAATTTTGTGAGGCCTATTAATTTGTGCATCATCTACCATGTGGGCTCTTGAATATGTAATAAAGCCAAAGCCTCTTGATCTTTTTGTTTGAGGATCCTTCATCACCACAACATCTACAATTTCTCCCCATTGTTCATAAAATTCCTTCAGTGAATTATCAGTGGTACGATAGTCAAGACCCCCTATAAATAATTTTCTCATATATTCTGGCTCTTCCTGAAAATGTATGTCAAAAAATGTGATGAAAGCTATCATTATTATATTTATAATGTTATCACTTATATTGTGTACCAAAACTAAATGAATATGTGCAGCAGAGGACTATGCACCATTATTTTTAAGATTAAGATTGAGGTCCTGTTCAAGTCTCTTTTCCCCCTACTTCTCATAAAACTTTTAAAACTAACTCACCAATATCAATAGCTTTATTATATATCATAGACCAATATAGAATACTATTTACACATATGTACAATAATAAAAAAACTATACCAACAGATACAATGTATAAATTAACTGTTCATCTATAAATGAACAGTAAAAAAGAAAATGATCTATTGCCTTGATCAAATAATACACATAATATGATCTCTCTTATAATTTTTTGCTTTGAAATAATTGTACCACAAACTGTATGCCATTATGTGTATATAACATTTTTGGGCTGAAATGTAATGAAGAGTAAATTCATAAATGCAAGGTAGTACAGTTACAGAAAATTGGTAGAGGTCTATGAGAAATGCTGCTGCTGATAATGATTGTATAATTTTTTGAATATCATAGCCAAGAAAGGACTTGAGGACACAAATAACTATTAAAGGTTATAACTTCCTCATACTGAAATTTAGTTATCATCCTGAGAATCTTAAAAATATGCCTAGGCATAAAATGCCAGAAGGAAATGACACCACAGCATATTTGTACCTGATCATCATACTTAACAAATTTATAAATAAGAGCAAAAAAGGCCATATTAATTTTGTAATCTGTAGGATAAGATCATAATAATTTGAACCGGTTTAGTTTGAACTGATTTACTTCTTAATATCCTGGTGCATAATGATTATTTTATTTATTAATTCTCGAATATGTTGTGGTCTTTATAGATTTTAAATGGATTGTTATTAATTAAAGTACTGACGAAAACATACACCTGAGACGTTGTTGTGTGTAGAAGTAAGAGAAGAGAGTAAATGAGAAATTTTAAATAAATTATATCAATGATGATAAATTTTAAAGTGATAGAGCCATACTGCAGACGAATACTTTGTCAAGAATGGTATTTTATTTCTTTGTAGCATGAATGGGCTGGCTCGCCTAGGGAAGTACCACACTCCCACAAAAAACCGGCGTCTGAGTAGTAGCTCAGCTACTGCACTTCGTCCGGTGAGTGGTTGAGTTCCGGAGGCCTAACCCCCCTCCCCCTCCCATAATAACACTTTCCATAAACGCCGGCAACGCTTGTGCACTGCCAATGTCTATGGGCGGCGTTGATTGCTTTCCATCAGATGACACGCTTGCTCGTTTGCCTTTTTATTCTAAAAAAAGTGAAGAGTCAAAAATAAGTTATATGAAAGAGATAAATAAACTATAGAGAAAGTATTTTTTGTTCCTTACATAGTCATCACCTCCGCTAGGTTTCATGATTTAACTCGAAAATATAGATGTAACACAACACGAAACAATAACTTGTTAGGAAAAAGTATAAGTTAAAATTATTTTTATTTATATTCTTATAATGGATATTTTTTATACTATATGTATAGCCATAAATTATATTGCACTATTCTATATCTAAATGTCTAAAAAAAATGTTAAACGAAATGTTTAAGACAAGCTTAATACGATCTGTTGTTATATGACAACTAAGAAATCAGTATTGCAAGCAAAGTCAAATTAGACCACGGCTGGTCAATCTGTCGATCGCGGGTATTATAATCATAGTTTACTTAATCTTGGCAAAAAAAAAGAAAATATAATTTTAATATACCTAATAATATTATTTATGTGTATACATACGAGGGTTTTTGAAGAATTACTGATGAAGAATTATATAATTGATATCATGAACATTACATAGAGTCTACTTAGGAAACAATAGGTTCAAATAGCGTTTATTTTATTTTATTTATAACGTACATTAACACATATGTTAACAAACCATAAAGAGGGCATGAAATATACATATGGAAGATATAGGATACAGTAATAATATAATGATGGTTGTTCGTGTTCGACCATTTGCTATGAAATTTTTAGTCATTTATCCTTTTTTACTCAATCGAATTGTTTTAAGCAAAAGTAATAACGTAAGCTTATATAAAATAAAATTACATTATTACGGAATATATAAAATAAAATTATATTTTCACCCAAAATTAAAAAACTACAAATACATATATAACTTCTACATCATCAAAATTGTTAATGCATGTATACAGTTTGAATTATTTTCATATAATGATCAATCATTATAGTTTATTCTTTCAGATTATTAAAAATTGTATTTCTAAAAATCTAGGGAACTCCAGGTAAGTATATCCTGCTTATCTAAAGGAGATATCACTACAAATTCACGTAATCTTGTATTTAAAATTGATTAGAATCATTAAGTAGAAACCTATGAGTGTCATACTTTTGACGATTTCCATTTTTCAATATGAGTATAACGTTCCTAAACTTCTATTATGTCTTTAAGGACAGTAATCAAAATTTAAATAAACAAAAGAGTCTAAGTTTTGTAACTTAGAAATTAGTAATACATAGTTATATCAAAATGTGAAAGACATTTAACACACCTTTTATTAAAATAAGGCGACCAAATTTTATTAAAAGCTTGAATTCTTTTAACACATTACCTTCACTATATTTGAATAATCCACCTGATGGCACGCTTTTGGCAACCAAAATTGTCAAATTTTTGCGCCTATTGTGATTTTCATCAAAATAGTTCTATGATTCAGTAGAATCAAAATAGTTTTATTTATTTTTTTGATTATTTTTCATTTTTAACTACTTTAATAGCTTTTCGAAGGAATCAATTTTTTATTAATCAAACGAAAAGCGTAAACCTAAAATCACGATCTTGTATACAGGTCTTGTAATAACAGAAGTAGGGGTACGTCAGCTTAATGGTTACGCTGTTCTTTTCAAACTACGGCCACCAGAAGCATGACGATAGATGGGTTTGCGTACTGTGCAACAGTATAGCATCTATCATGAAGACAGAATAGTCTCTTTTTCTATTATACGTAACGCATGCGTAGTAAACTCTCATCACATAACTCTAACTTATTTCGTATTTCATAAATACGATTGAATTAATAGATGATGAAAATATAGTACCCAGCTGTGACGTGAAAGAAAAGTTATGACACGTTGTACTAATCTGTCACCACTGAAATTGGGCTTCGTTGCAAGACCTGTATATAAGACCGTGCCTAAAATTAACTATCATCGTACCCATATATAAAACCTATCACATTGAAATTTCAAAGATAAAAATTTCAACGTTTGTATTTTGTTCTACATCCAATAAATAAAATAAAAATGTTTAATATAAATATCTGATATTTAAAGAAAATAATTTAACTGTTCCTCAAACCAGAAATTTCTGGAATATATTTAAATGATTCTCATTTTAGCCACTTGGCAACATCTTTCCTAATGCTTCCCAACTTGTTTTGCCAGTATGTGGGAATTTTAGTTTTTAATAGGGAAAAAAGAGGAATGTTTAAAGTAATTAATAAAGACATAGATTTTGTAATAGTGATGATAGCATGGTTTACCGAGCATAGTAGTCACTTTTACGATGATCTTATCATAAGATCAAATTAGGTCAAGAGTTTGTATAAGGCTTTTTAATGTAGGTAATATAAATATGTAGGTAAATTAAAAAAAATAATATCATTAACTTAGAGTTCGTTTTCATATTAAGAAAATATAAAGATAGAAAAAGAAGTTTTTAAAAATAAGTGACGAATTCTGAAATTTGATCATGGTATCACAATTTAGCGATAATTTCTTCATTGATTTTCTTTGTCTGTTGTACGAGCCACTCTTTCTTTTTGGCGTGGCGTCGGCTGTGAATGGTCGTGGCGTATTAGTGCGATCCACTCTGCTGTTTTGTGTCAAAAAGTTAATTTACTTAATTCTTTAATCTGATTAGTTTCTCTAAACTTGATTAAAATGAGGCCGCAGCAAAACGGTGATGATGGCTTTGTAAGTTGCATTATTTGGTTTTTCTAGTTTGTTACTCTTATGATGGCTTTGCCGATTTTTATGTTTTTTATAATTTAAATTATTGCTAAACTGATAATCATTTTTATATTGTATATTTTTTCATTTTGAGTTTTTAATTTTGTAAATTTCCTGTTAAACCTGTGAATCGTGGAACGCCACGCCATCCGCCATTTTGTTTTATTGAATGTGCGTCCTACTTTCAGGATGAGCCCGAGGTCCATCGTAAAATCTTTATTGGTGGACTTAATTACCGTACTACAGATGAGTCATTAAAATCACATTTTGAAAAATGGGGAGAAATAGTAGATGTCGTAGTGATGAAAGATCCAAAGACTAAAAGGTCTCGTGGATTTGGTTTTATTACGTACTCAAAAGCACATATGGTGGATGATGCGCAGAACAACAGACCTCATTCGATAGATTCCCGGTAAGTATTAAATATTACTTCATGAAATATTTAATGCAGTCCAGCTATATGAAATGCTTTACTGTAGCTTTCATATCGTTTTTTGCTGCATAAATTATTAGACTCTGCTTGGTGAATGTCCCATGATTTTCCAACACGTGGCATTTTCTGTGGGGTCGACAGATTTTCAATTTGTTCAATTAGCTTGTTATTTTGCAGTTATCCTTTAAAGTAATTAAAAAATATTCATTTTGTTTTCATAACCAGTGTAGTTGAAACAAAACGAGCTGTAGCTAGACAAGACATTAAGAATCCAGAAGCAGGAGCAACTGTCAGAAAATTATTTATTGGGGGTATCAAAGATGACCATACTGAAGACCAATTGAGGGAATATTTTTCAAATTATGGCAATGTACAGAATGTAAGCATTGTAACTGATAAAGCTACAGGAAAAAAGCGTGGCTTTGGATTTGTAGAATTTGATGATTATGATCCAGTGGATAAAGTGTGCTGTAAGTATTTTTTTATTTAATGAATTATCCACAACTTTGCCCCAGAATGGAAGAGTTGTGTCCAAGTCTGGCTTCTCTTGTTGTGGAAATTATCTGTTGATTAAAGCTATACCTGACTGTCAACCAATAATTAGGCAGATCGGGTACGCAAGTCAACATACATTCATGTATATTTTTCAATATTTTACTGTTTCTATTAATTATTGTGACATACTGTCATTTACAAATGGTTATCTTGATAATATAGATAATGGCATGTTACTATATCCTACTTAATATTATAAATGCAAAAGTTTGTGAGTATGGATGTATGTTTATTACTCTTTCACGAAAACACTACTGGACTGATTTGGATGAAACTTTACAGTAATATAGATTATACAGCGGAATAAAATAGGCTAAAATTTGTAATGATTTTATGTAATTTTAGTCCTAATATAATTTTACTATTAAGTAAAAAAAATTATATTTATTTAAAATGATCTGTCACTAAACTAATGTGGCAGACCAAATTCCACACAAGCGAAGCCGTGGGCAAAAGCTAGTTATTGATATTATGTAGCCTAGCTTTAATTTAAATGTATATATTTTTTTATTATTAAAGTTAAGTGGGTATTATAACCATTTATTATTACATAATAATAACAGATTCATCCTTTTATTGCAGTGAATGCTCCACACAAAATAAATGGGAAACAGCTAGATGTTAAGAAAGCCCTTCCCAAGGATGGTTCCGATCAACGAGGAGGAGGTGGAGGAGGTGGAAGACAAGGTCAAAGAAGAAATGATAACTGGGGTAATAATGGTGAGCCTATGTTTTTATCCTAATATTGTTTTGATTATTTGATTGAACTTAATATAATTTAATCATTTATGTTCTGTAATTTAAGGAGGAGGAGGAGGATATGGGAGTAATCAAGGAGGTTGGAATAATTCCAACCCTTGGGATAACAGTCAAGGTGGATGGGGTGGCAGCCAAGGGAGTGGATATGGTGGTGGTGGTGGTGGCGGCAATCAACGAGGAAGTTGGGGAGGCAATCAAGATTTTGGGAACTATGGACAGCAAAGTTACAGTGGAGGCCCAACTAGAAATCAGCAATATGGGAATAATCGTGCTGCACCATACAACATGAACCAGGGTGGTGGTGGCGGCGGTGGTGGTGGTGGCGGCTATGGTAGTGGAAGCTATGGAGGAGGTCAAGGACGAGGTGGCAGATTCTAAACTACGTACGTATGTACATATTAATTTTAATCACTTCATATCACAAAAAGAATCCATTGAACACAAAGATTTAATTTAATATAGGATGTATATAGTGATTGGGTTCTTTCTCCTAGGTTGTGACCTTGCAGCACTACATAGCATTAATTGACATTGGGAAGTGATAGTTGATCTTTTTTTAGAATTAGTACCTATAATTAATGCTATGCAGATAGCAATTTCGTTTTTTTATTTACTTTTGGTATATGACTGATAAGATTTTTTCAATCTCTAGGTTTCGTGCTAAGTACACTAGTAGAGCAGACTATATCGTGCTAGTGTAGGCAGTACGCTCCGGAGCACTAGATACCTCATGGTCTTCTCATGAGACCACCTAGGAGAAGCCGTCAGGAAACCAATAGAAATGTAGTTTGAAGGTCTTTATTTGTTAGAAAATATGAATAGATTATTTTAAAATATGTACTGATATGTAAGTTGGTCTTCTATTTATTGTAGTACTTAGGTACTTACTTACCTTGACATATTTTTAAGGATTTGCATAGTTTGTGAAATGAACATTTTTACTGATAGTTAAGTGCATTTAGGAATAAATATGTAATAAATCCCTCAACATAGAAGCTAGGTAACAGAGACCAGAGTTAATTAATTTGATTTAAGATATTGAAAATGAATCAATTATTTTAATTTGCTTGACTTTACTCAGTATTAAGTTCTCAAATAGTTGTTATTGGAAATTCTAGGTTATAATAATGGATTTAGGATAATTAATGTAAAAATAAAATTTTCATACAAAATAAGTAGGGTTTTCTTTAGATCTGTACATATTCCTTATTTTTCGTTACATGCTTTGTAATAGTTGACTGTTTCTATTAAGAGACTACTAGAGAAAATACACATTGTTAAACATAACTACTGTGGATAAATAAATACAGAACATAGTTTTAATTCCTTTGTTCCGTTTTGGTCTACTCATTTTACCCGTGTTAAAGAAATTATTTTTTTCCAAATGTAAAGAATCTGCAAGATATTCCTGTTATGAGTTGACTTTTGGAGTGGATATTTAGAATTTATTTTCTTTTGTTTATAAAAATACTTATGCCCAACAGTAAAATGTTTCTGTATTGTGGGAGCTATTCCAACATACGTGACTGACAAATGATACTCAACAAATACCTGAAAAATATTTTTAGTCCAGTAATTTTCGTTCATTTTGAAAGAAAACACTATTGCCGTGGTATGTAGTTCGCCAGCTATTATTATCGAACTGAGAAGACAATGGGATTTTGGTATTCGTGATTTAAATTCCATGGTATGGTTACTTTTTTCCCCCAATTTTACGAATATAAAATGTTGACTGATTAATGTATTTTGAATACTTCATTATTTACTAACACGCAGCATCTAACTAATAAACTCTCAATATTTTTGACTATCAAAGTTTTTAAAATATAAGTAAATTTAAGTCTCAGTCAAATCTAAAATAGGTGCCTAAGATTTTTTTTCTGTTTTAAGGAGGGTAAATTAATAATCTGATTTTGAGTAAAACTAATATTGCAAAATATAAATTTTATTGTGAATTACCACATCTTATAAGTGTTATTTTATGTTAACTGTGAACATACGATAAATCTATACCCACGTATCTTTTGAGTTCATTGAGACTATATGCTATAACTATTAAGTAATTAATATTTGTTATCTAAAGAGAGGAAACACTTCAAATCCAAAAAAAAATGTTAACTTTCATATTATTTTAAAGTGTTGCTACCGAAATAAAAGAGATTCATATTTTTAATAAAAATCAATTGAAATCGCACATTTTAAATGCAGGTTGCGATATGATTAATAAAGTTGAAATGATATATTTCATTTGCAAGTTTTCGAAGAAAAATATTTTTTAGTACAAAGCTAATATCTTATATGCCTAGGGTATATATTCAAGTCATCACAATTTTTGTGTTACCACTACAATATTGGCTAGTGACATAAATGGAATCAGCAAAGTAAAATTGATTTTTTAATAATTAATCTATATTAAATCTTGTGACATAGATTATTTTAACATAGATATCCTATTTTATTTCGACAATTTGAGTGCGATATTTGTAAAAAAAAATAGGTGACCATTGACTTCCACTAAAGCTTCAAGGATATGCTAATTTGTGTTTCCATGTAACGAAAGAAAATATAAATTTAAATAAACTAGTTTTTCGAAAACTTAATAAAAATTAATTTGAAAACATTCTGAGCATTCATGAGTACACACGCAAATAATAATTAAAGATTAATAATAAAAGATTTTGAAGCGAAACCGTGTTTGGTTGGCCATATACAACTTCCAGTGTAGGCGTTTATATAGAATTAATAAAAAATAATAGGTTGTTTCATTAAATAACCACAGTAGTCACTGAACAACCGAATACTGACACACCACGTATAGGACTGATTTAGAAATGTCAATAATCTATGCTTACAAAGTACCCTTATATACAATAAAAATATAAGAGCTTACATAGCCACCCAATTGGTAAATCTTACAGTACTACAATTATATCTGTATATAATTCTTGTCAGGCTCTTCCGAAAGAAATTATGTTGGATCGTAATAGAGACGAATCATAGGCTAAAATTTTCGACATTTCTCATTCAGCCATATGGTACCAATCATTTATTATATTAACGCGTTCATTTGTATGCTTTATGATCCACGTATGATACCAGACGCTTACGATAACAAATCACAAAAATTATTAAATGCCAGAAAATGTCAATAGGGTTTGATTTGTTTTTTATTAATTAGTAGATTTGGATATTGAAACTATTAGAATGAGAAACCAACCCCTTATCTAAATCTAAGTGCGAATTATCAAATTGACCAGATCGATAAAATTTAATTTTAATTAATTGCGAATAAATCTTATAAGTGGCTAAATTTTTGTTTTTACTTTGATAAAGTATGTTGCAGAATTTTTGTCTGTAGGTGAATAGGTCGGTTCGTCTGGGAAGTATCACATTCACGTTGAAGACATTCGTCTGGGAAGTATCACATTCACGTTGAAATATTTAGCACTGATGCTACAATCAAATTCGCGATTTTGAGCTTTACTCTGAAAGCTATTTAGCATTGCGTCTTTTAGGTCGTCCAAATTATTACCAGTAAACTACTGGCCTCTTTTTTTAGGAAGGATTTGCCAAAGTCGTCGTCGCGCAGGGCATGTATGCTGGTAGGCTACCAGTAGTAGCCAACCACAGTACTAGGAATAATGTCGCCTTGATAACGTTTCCGCCTGGCCGGCTGCTTAAAGCGAGGTTTTCATTACGAAAGTGTGATAAATGGAAAATTGCTGAGCGGAACGCGCTCCATTTAGCGATTAAATGAACTTATGTATGTACTCTGTGAGCAAGATGCAGGTGTGTCTGGTCCTGATCGCAATTAACCACTAACTCGCGGTATATACAGAAGCACTGACTCGATCAATGGCAGTTTCATTTTATTAAAAAAAAAACGATAGTTCTTGATTGTAGGCTGGTAATGTTCAGCAACGTTAGGCGATTAGTTCTAAGGGTTGCCAATCCGTAGCGATGTCTTACTACGGTTAAATTTGTTACTACGGTTAACATTGTAGCTCGGAGTTAGCAGTTAATCGTTGAGGTTAGCTATGCTTCAAAAGTAATATTGAAAAAGGGTCGAGCACTTTCTCAGCCTAATATATAACAGGTATTTTTTTTAAATTTTAGATTTTCTCAAATATATTATTTAACAGAATAGGTCAACGCATCATGTCAATTGATGCAGTTACTATTTGTTTTAACTACAGGATTATTATTGTTTATTAAGGATACTGTTTTACTATACTTTTTTTGTCATCAGTCTCACACAACGATTAAAAGAAAGTTAATTTGATACTTTTAGTTTTGACTGTCACTTCCCTTGCTATATATTTGCTTTTGATTTTTTAGAAAACAAAATATATATATATTCAATTGCATATGAAGTTAGAGCCGATTTTATAACATATTAATTAAATTGATCTAAATTATTTAATTAATTTTTTTTCTCAATCACGCACATACCCAAGTTTTTATTTCTAATATTTTAAATTTTATTTACATGGTGAATTCGGGGTCAACGGAGTCTCTTATCGTTCTACCAAGTACGTTTCATCTCAGGTAAGTTTTGTGTGTATTTAATATATCTTTATATTTTTATTAAAAATAAAGAATATTGAAAAACAACCTTCAAGTTTTTGTTTTAATCTACTTTCCTATATCGAATATTTTCAAAGTAGTAACTTACGAAAAACCTATCTGTTAATGATGATTATTGACTTATCTAAGTGAAAAAAAAATGCGTGGAATCTCTGGTGTAACAAGGTTTTGTTTTTGCAATACGATACAACCTGCAGGGTAACATGGCGTCGGTAACCTTTTCAAAAGAGCCAAATATAAACAATACATAAATGAAATTTATTCAAATAACCGTTTTTTAACTTCAGCTTTGCTTTAGTAGACGTTATTGAAACTGAAATAATTTGGATTAGAACTACTCTAACTACTCTACAAAACGCTCGTTTAGTTAATGTCTCACTCATATGGAGTCTGGAATACCATTCAAAGTGTTAAAAATCAACATATCTTTCCCTCGTCAGATCTTTTAAAGCAAACCACTTTTGTTGTAAACTTGTTTGCATTTATTTTTCTCTAATAACTAAATCTGCACTACGACGCTCGAATATTGAGCTTCACAATTATATATTTTTTCCGAAACTTTTTCCAGAAACTTTCAAAGCTGCGAATATCAATAATAAAGGGTGAAGAATAATTTCTGGTAACGTCATTCAAAGGTTTTATTACAAAAGCTAACGTCGCTTTGCTGTTCCTGAAGTCTTTGAACCTTGACCTAAACCTGAGGAAAGCTTCTTTCATATTTTGTTTTGAAATAGCAAATTTTAATATTAGACTTGCTTTCTCGACAATATTTTAATAGGTATGGAAACTGAATCGGGAATTCTTTTACAAAATCTTCAACAATAAGCGATAATTTGTTTTCGAAAGAAATTACTTCTAACATCAAAAAATTGTTTCCTATTCCTTGTAATTTACGATGAAGCTGATTTAGATGAGAAGTATTTCATTCAGAAGTGTTTCAAAAAGTGTTACTCGTCTTACGAGACAAGTTAATAATTAATATTTCGTGCCTGCACTAAACATTTCTTGAAAGAGCCGCTGCAGAGGACTGAAGAGCTGCACTCTGCGTTTGCCGACCACATATAGGGTATCTGGTTGCAAAATTTGGTTTTTAAATAATAAAAAAGCTGGCCGTCTACCACCGTGCGATTTAATCAAAGTTTTTTGCCATGAACTGCAAATGAGGAATAATTTACAACCTACGGTGTTCCTACGTGAATATGACGGATATTGAAGTATCAAAAAGAGGAAGAAGGATGATATAACCAAGTAGTCAAAGTTAGTGCATCACCTTGTCAATAAATGTGAGCAGGACGCAGTCGTGCGTGGTACCACTAGCACCGTTAGTTTCTCAATGGTGTAGGTAGACAAGAAACCATGTCCTCTATTATGGTAAGTGATTATCACTCATGGACATGTGCAATAGTAAGACAACTACAGATGCGACTTAGTTTAGGGTAAGATGTGAATATGAGAGGAGGAAAAGGTAAGTAATGAGAGGTAAAGAAACGGCTTTCTTAGAAAGGAGTTGGCCTTTCGCAAAGTACACTAAACGAAGCACAGCGGCAAAGCTATCTTGGAAGTATTCGGAAGTCTGTTTTCTGCAAAAGTGTAGTATTTTTCGTATAAGTCTATTCATGCTGCAATCCAAACATTTATGAAAATTGGTCATTTTAAATGTTTGTCAAATATATTTGCCAGTATGTGGATGCCCACATAGTAATGGATTTCCGCAAAGTAACGCCTGACTCCGTTAATCATATTTGCCAGTATTAACGTTTTTAAAATAAAGTGCAATATTTATTATGGAGAGTATTGAGGAATTGATCAATCTTTTATTAGGCGCGCAGTTCTGTCATTGAACTATCCGTCGTGGAACAAGTACTATAATCCACAAACTTTATGGTTGGCGGTCTACTATAATACAATGCTATGGATTTTTTACCATGAAGGATGTAAAGGAACGGCTTGTCCTACATAAACCTATGGTGTTTACAATTACTTGCTAGATTGTAGTTAAGAGACGAGCGTGGCCGTAAAAGTGCCGCAACAAAAGTGAAATACCACCGCAACATTTGGTCTACCTATATGCGGCGATGACCACTTACGCCAAAGTAATCCGCATGTGGTTTTTACTTGCTCTGTTATACGAAATCACAGACATAACTAGACGCAGACCATGCATATGTCTAAAAATTACATGCCAGTTTTCAAACAATGACTTTTACCCACACAAATAAAGTTCAGGATTGTATTTGGATTTTTGGCTAAGGCATCATCACCAGCTGATTTAGCTCTAATGTACATTTTTAACTAAAATCAAATCGTTTATCTTTGAAAAATGGTGGTATTATTTACATAAATCACAATAACTTATTAAGAATTCACCTTTTGATAATTACAATAAAACTATAAATGTGAATGTTGAATAGTGAAACGGTATGCAGAATTAAGTGATAATCGGAACAAAAATAATTTATAAGCTGGATTAACACATAACTAGGCTAATTTTTACCCTCAAAAACATCAAACCACAAAGTATATATTATAATAAGTTAATACCTATTTAAAAAAATCGATCTACTGGTTTTTATTTGTACTTATGGAAATTAAACGGGGAAGAACGTAGTCTATATTTTAATCTGATGTCTAAGTTAAATTACTTCAAAATCTGTCCAGCCAGGGTTCAGCCGTTTTGCCGAGAAGTAACAAACATACATACAAATGTACATAAGTATTGTATCACCTATTTAGACATATAGTACAAGCGATTGATTAGTTTGGGCTGGATGGCGTCATGTCTATCGTCCACATTTTTATTTGTATATACATAGACCTAAATAAACTCCGAAGTGTTTAATAGTAATGCAAAAAGTGCGATATCTTTCGATGACCAATATTGTACCAAAATGATGTTTTTCTTAGGAACTTACATACCTGAGCATCTAAAATTTTGACAATGATACAACAAAGGTAGCAATCAAGTACAATTATTTACAAAATTGTTCCTCGCCATTACAGGTTTTAAAAGAAACTTATTTTTTTAAATAATTTATTTTAGACACATTTGAAGTTCATTTCATTTAAAATTAATTTCGCTATATATTTATTTTTGAAATTGACATATAATATAATCTAATAACGACTTTAAAAATATTCGAATAAACATGTTGTGAATCGTGATCGGGATCATTTGATTTAAAATATTCATGGTAATTGTTGTGTTCCCAAATAAATCTAGCGATAAAATCAGCGGAAAGAGAGTCAGTGTGGTTTAAGAATTTTTTCAATCATAAAGAAGTGTGTGGTGTAACTTTGAATGACATAATAAAAAATGAAGATATAAGAGAGCGTTGTGGAATAAAAGAAGGTGCCGTGACTAAAATTGAGAAAAGGATGCTAAATTTGTTAATTTTACCCATTAAAATATTGTTATTAATGTGATTGAAAAAAGCAAAAATAAACTGAATATTTACTAGAACATAACAGGCACAAATTTACAATAGTAAACTAAAATTTCAAATTTGGCCATTATACATCATCATCAATAAAATACTATAAACATAATAAAATAATATAAATTTAACTTTAGAAATAAAAAAAATACTTTTAAAATAATAATGTCGATATATTTTTTATATAGCAGAGAACGCGAAATAGTAAGTGAAGATGTAATAATACATACGAGTACTGTAATA
This sequence comes from Baronia brevicornis, assembly GCA_031353405.1. Taxonomy (NCBI): domain Eukaryota; kingdom Metazoa; phylum Arthropoda; class Insecta; order Lepidoptera; family Papilionidae; genus Baronia; species Baronia brevicornis. Next base: position 39,849 of record JASFAT010001967.1, on the reverse strand, counting down.
TAACGAGCACGCGAAAACGAAAGCAGACAAGTGAAAAGAGGTCGAACGAAGGTCGTAAGGGATGTCAAGGCGTTTCCACAGCCAAGAAAAAAAGTCTCGGCCGACACGGGGGTGTCTCTCTGTAGCAAAGCCTGAAACGCTCGCGTAGCTCTATATAACAACGCTTCCGCGACTCCTGCGGTGTCGCGGTTGTCCATGGGCGGCGTTGATTGCTTTCCATCAGGCGACACGCTTGCTCGTTTGTCCTCCTAACCTATAAAAAAAAAATATAATTACATATTATAATTTTAAGTCATATTCATTTCATTAGACTTAAAACACAGTTGGAGTACAGTATGTTTGGATTACAGTAATATTATTTCATCGAGTAAAAGCACTATTCACAAATGATGGTACGGCAAAATAGCATAGTTCTTAGCCTTTTTTTGCTTAGATTTTGAATATCAGTAACAATTGACACTAAAAATGTTTTCAGAATAGTGTTTGCTTGTATGTTCATTTGCAATTTTACATTTATACCTATATAACTTAGATACTTACTTCTTCAGATGGTAAATCTTTTACATAGTTTGTGTGTGTATAGTGCACCAGCAGGTAATATTGTGCGGATATCCCTGTTTTGAAACGATAGTCGATTTTGGCTCCCAATTTTGTCTGTCAATATTTTCTTCGTCAATTGGTTAAAAATAAATTAATTTCTAATCTATATTGGTAAATAATCGGCAAATAAGGATAAGTGTTCCAATGTTTGGCACTAAAATGTCTCTTAAAGAAAATCTCGTGTGGCTATTATGCATTAAACAGATGATTTTCTTGAATATAATACAATACGAGATTCACTCATCTATGAAACGTAATATCTGAGGATTTTCTATATAAAGCAATACTGCAATTGGGGCCCAGCACTTCACCATTATTATAGATTCAAATTCTCGCTCATTTTTTCCTTCAAATTTGCATATGAGCATGGGTTACTGTTACTATACATCACAAAAAGGGATAAAGATATTATTAGCATTTCAGTTTGGTGAAAAGAGATATATTTATATAATGAGAATATGATAAGTGCTTAGTTTGCTACTACTTACATGTTTGTGTATAAAATATACATCTCACTATTTCCTAATATATTAACTAATTTTTCTTCGAGCAACTGATTATGGTTTGTTTATTGGGATAATCTCGCTATATATATTTTAATCAAAATATATAGTTTACTTCTTATGCCAATCGTATAAAAGTTTCATCTTCACCATTTGCATGGGTGAGTATTTTTAAATTTTAACTGACTGCAACGGAAACTTCTTGTTAATAACAATAGCAATGATCGCCATCATGTTAGGATTGGTTCACGACATAATGGTTACGTGCCGTGTCGGTCGAGGGCGAGGTGTTTTGCGGAAACGCTACGCGCTAGCGAGTCGAGATTTCACTTTCATCTTATCAGCGTGGAAAATCCAGCCTGTGCAGACTGCTCGTGGGATGCGTAGTCATTTTAAGTGTTTCTTATCGCTTAATATTCTTAAAAATTATAGAGTAACACATTAAGTCCCGCTAGACACATAATTTCTTTTTATTTAAATTCTGTTCTAAATTAATTTTTATTATGTTTGACGTAGGCATGACTTAAAAATATAATAATAATAAAAATATAACTATATAATAAAAATTATCGTATTTCAAAAATGTCCAAATATATGTACTTATATTACGCTAACTATTTACGCACGACACATACTAATTACTTTATATACCTAGTGTATTTTATAGTAATGATTTAAAAAAAATATCACAAAATACATAGACATTGCATATTACACCAGAAACAAAAGAAGAATGAAAGGGAACTTATCGACCATACGAGTAGTTCAGGCGTCAAGCTTCAAAGCTAATCCCCATAGCCTTGAATCCAGCTAGGGTGACAACGGCTCACTTGGTTATTAGCTGTCATATAAGTGCGCATTTGGCGTCCTTAGAAGACTTTATCTTTAGATGTTGCCATTTCGTATCTTTAATTGGCCCATTACTCATTTTATGTACGGATTTACCAAGTAATTATATAAAGTGTAGAAAAATTTTAGGCATCCGAAGTCAATGAAATATAATCTAGGATGGCGTCTCTTAGTTCACTATGTTATATTCGAGCTAGATAAAAAACAAAGACCCTTATATCTAGGAGATGTGATTATAAAATACATTAATATCGTCTATATTAAAACTACCTGCAATAAACAAATGATGGTATGTACAAAAATATCGCATTGGACATCAGTATTAACGTGTGGTTTATTAAGTTACTACTAACAAAACTTACTATTGTATTAGTAGTAATTTAATGAATAGCTGATTACTTGTCTTGATCAGCTAATTCATATGTTTATAGCGTAATTTTGAATTACATCTATGGTTCGATGTCAGTCAGCAGTGGGGCTGTATCTGAACACGTGGTTTAAGTTGAAAGAGAAAGTATGTATGTGGTGGTGGCCGAAGACCCCGGTGTAGAAGTCAGCGGATACCGCGCGGCCGCGGCCGACAGTCGGCCTGCGATTCATTTGCGAAATGCCATTGAATCGCAGTCCCCGAATCTGCTTGTGATCGCGGCGCGCATGATGTTGCGCAAATAAATAGTATTGTCAAGAAACATTGACATAGTACTTTTAACACCGGTTTTCTACGACAATGTGGCAATGTAGTATAGTGGCTATACTTTATGTACTCCTGGTATCGTATGTGATCGACGGAAGGCAAATCAGTTCACCTGACACTGCCACACTCAATAACCATGTGAGTACCTATACATATACATACACACACACACACACATATATATATATATATATATATATATATATATATATATATATATATATATATATATATATATATATATGAGTACATACGCCTTCCTCGAATCGTCGATTTTTTCCATATTTTGTTTTAATTTTCCATAATTTATGCTTTTACCTAGTATTAATTAGTAGACTCAAGATTTATATATTGTTTTTTTTTTAAGTAACGTATTGTATTGGTACGTAGTTTAAATTTAACGTAGCGTTAAAGTTGCGTAGTTAAAAATTAATAGTTAAAAAGTTTTAATTACATAAACATTGTCGTTTATATTTTCTAATAGGGTTAATCAGCTCATGTTTATATTACTAGCGATAAATATACTTGGGTCACCTCACACGGTGCATTGACTTGAAGCATGCACTTTTACTTTCCGCGTAAACTTCGTTAGCGGTACAAAGCGACACATAGCAGTGTAATGACATCAAACTGCTTGCACTCATTAGCACTTGTGTAAACTAGTGTAAATAAACAAAATCGAACGAAGAAGTGAAATAGTTTTTACCCAATTTAAATGGGTTAAAATTCCAGCACCGGAATACATATTTATGTAGCTTTTATTATATTTATAATTTTTTTTGTTTAGATGTTTGCAATATGGTTGGTGTACCATAAGGGGCGACATGATTAATGTTATTATCGTTAGCAGCAGTCGTAGCAGTAGCAGTCCACTGCTGGATGTTGACCTCCCTTAAAATTGAGGAGTACTGACTTAATTCTCAGATTGCGATTGCAGATTGGTTTTAATAACTCAGTTAGACGCTTTTACCCATTTTATCATTTTAACTGCCATAACCGTCTCGTATAATACCCAGGGAAAGAAATAAACTGATACTATGTATTACATTGTGTACTATGTGTACATGTGTTTATTTTTTTTAATCATTATATCTATAAAAACATTTTTACGTAAGTACATGTTTAAAACATTTATAGAATAAATAATTACTTGTTTAAGATTTTATAAAAATTAAGAGATAATAAAATATAATTTTCTTTAATATGCTGAAAGCATAAATATCAAAATTACAAGGCTAATCGAAATTTAATGATGCGGAGGCAATAGTAATTATGTATGATGCGGATGTGTACTACTTTCGCTGGTTACGAGTGTTGTTATATAATACATATATACCTTGCGGATAAATTTTGCTTTATTTTAACTTTTTGTAGTATTAGTAGAACATATATCAATTCGCACATACCAATATATAATATACATGACATCACGTGCATAGGTATCTGTTAAGTATTGTTTCGTGTGTGTCGACAATATTACTATTTAAGTAGATTTATTGATTAAGTCTAATGTCAATGGCAAGCAAGCTCGGATACAAACAAGTAGAAAAGGGTGCAATATCACCACATCGTAATGAGTTTCGTCTATCATATGTGTAGAAGAAATTACACGTTTAAAACAATAACATTTTTGAAGCAAATATCTCAAGGAATCGGTGTAATATGTTATTACAAATTAATGTTATTGTAGCAAACAAAGCAAAGTGTAAAAATATGCGAAAAAAATATAATATTTATGTGCTTTAAGTGCCAACATATCGTCCGTATATATGTAAATGTCGCAGGTATTTTCTACGTCCTTTACTACCGTTAGATTGCTCTTGAATTTATATGTTTTACATGGAAATTTTCTATTTTTTTATTTTTAAATTATGCTTTATTATTTTTTATTATATTACACTAAAAAACTGGAATTAAGTTTTCTATTTATGTTGCATACAACCTATTTCGTAGATTATTTGGTCCACAAGTCACCTGTTTACCACGCTGAATTTCCAGCACTATTCCACTTTAGGTTGGCTGTACGGCCAGTGCTATTATGAAATTATCGATATATCTCTCGTTGTGCACCTTTGGAGAGTCCCATGTCCGGCAGTGGATTGCCGCAGGTCAATGGTGATGATGATGATAACATCTTTGTAAATAAAAAATGTAAGATGTTTACGTTACCCTATAGTTGTTTATCGAAAACATAATATAAGATTATGTTACGACATACACCACAATATTCGTGTGATCGTTATGCAATCTGTTCTCAATGCAATTAATTGACACAGACTGCAGTCCTACATTTTTCGTCTTTATGTAATAACGTTTCCGGTTCCGATATTTGTGGTAAATACGTTGTATAAACGAATCACGCAAGCTTGCACTTTATAGATGAGTTACGTTATGAGATACGTTACCGTATTTTGTAAACATTGGATTAGTTTTACTAAATACGTGTGTAATTTTGCACGAACTTTTTTTGCTGGTATCACTTATAATCTAAATTGAATTAAGAATTCAACCATAAATTTTGAAGCAAGTAGCAATCGATCACAATGTATATGATATGTACTTGGGTAGACTGAAATATTTTATGTGTAAATTTTGTTCTATTTTCGACTGTGGCCCAATCGTAGAAATTTAGGTATATTTTTGTATTTACTTTCTCGGAGTTAAATAAATGTGAAACAAAGAACTATCAGTGTATTGCATGCAATTTCTAATTTTCGTATGTGAAATTGCCATAACAATGGAAGGCACTGAATAACTTCTTGACAAGTTTTTCGTTAAAAAGACGGTTAATAATTTTAAACTTTGGGTTTCATTTCCGGATAATTAGATTATTAATAAGGGAAGAAATGTAATATTGTTACAGTCAGAGCAAAAAAAGGCGATCACGTGATGGTAGGTGATCACTGTCGCCCATAGACATCTGTACAGACGCTAGAAATGAGTGGCCCTAGAAATGAATACCCCTTTTGTCGTATTAGGTCGAGAACATCACAGGTGGTACATCATTATACAGTTGTATCGTTCTTGGCAGAAAATTGCGATTGGACCGCATTGTGGTGGATTGCTTACCACTCGAAGGATAGGAATCGAACTTATTTTTACATCGCGTAGTCCGATGGTGAAACTGTGCGGCTGATAGAAGATCGAACCATTTCTTAGAACACAGTACGAAAAAGGAAGCAATAATTAAGACAGATTTTCACTATTATTGTAAAAACGTGGTAATTTTGTTTTTGTCATGTAATTATTACGGGATTCGTTTTTACTAACGATGATTGATCCCAACAATAATTTTAAGACGTGCATGAACGTCAATTACAGAAGATACACTTAAGTGTGTTAATTGTATGCACCATACAGAAGTCATGGCATTTTGGATCCACATTTACAAGCCACAACTGTTCAAATTTGACCACATTTTTGTAAAGTCTGGGATAAACTCTCTTTTTTAATTATTGCTAGTTATGTCAAATGCTACGAGGTTCCCTTTTAGGATATCATTAATTAATATACAATTATTTGTTTTGCCCTTTTTAAATTATTTTTATGTAACATGGTATCACAGAAAGTAAATTTTAATTAGAATAAAACAAAGAGAGAAACAGATAAATATGCTATGATTTACTCACGTTCCACTTAAAAAAGCGAAAGCGTTTTATATAATCATTTAAATTGATAAGAAAAGATGATTCCTTGTTGACGGCGCCAAAGCTCCTGAGACACTTTCTTGCGTTTGATAAATGATTGATAACAAAAACGAGAGTGCTCCAACAATTACGGCGTGAAAGGCGCCTCGCAATTACACTTTGGAAAGTAGCTTACTTATTGACCTTACGAATTTAGTGCCGCGATCTAAGTGAGCGCGAGAAAATGTAACTATTGAAGCGTAAGTGCTCTCGATTAAATCACAACAGCGATTGTAGTTTTTGTTTATAGTGTGTTATTGGGATGGCAATATAGTGTGTTATTGTGGTGGCACGATACTGTAATTTTAAAATTATTTTTTGAATTTTTGTTATGAATAAGTGATAGTTAACGGTTTGAATGTAATGGTCAGGTTTTCAGAGCGACAGTCTAATTGTTTGATAGCGGGTGTTTTAATTATGTTATTTGTATATTTTAAAAACTCTTAGCTTATAAAAGTAACTATTAGCTTGTCTTTAACAGTCGTTAATTGGCGAAGATGGCAAAGCAAGGTGACTATTGGGAATAAACTTAAATTAGATGAGGCCTATTTTCTTATTTCCTTACTCCGTTGGCTCAGTGACCTGAAGTGGATCTTAGTCTCCAAAACGAGAGTCCTCCATTTTTCCCTGTCCTACATTAATTGTTGCCAATTGCCGGCTTGAAGTTCCCGCAGGTTATTATCTACCTGATCTCTTCAACGATATCTGGGTCGATCTACTGGTCATCGACCATGCGGTCGACACAAAAACACCCTTTTCACACTCCGTTCCTCGCCCATTTGCTCAAGGTGACCGAGCCAACGAAGTCGATGTGCCTTCGTCTCGTTCATGATATTTCGCTGGTGCACCTAGTCTTCTATCTTAGCACTTTTTCGAATACTCCATGACCCATCCTCTCTTCTGGTTCTGTCCACGATGAAGGTGACGCTTATATCCAATAATAAATGATGATTATTTCACTGTGGCTGAATCGGCTTTGAAAAAATGCTTTAGCAAGTTAATTGTGACTATATTGATAAAATAAATAAATATTAGAGCATTTTACCTACGCTTATAGATGCGAGGGCAGAAACACGAAAGCTAGGACATAAATAGAAGTAAATAAAAAAGGTTATACATTCGAATTTTATTCAAGATGGTAAACAACTTAATTTCGTCACGTTTGTATTGTTAGGCTGTCTGGCCTCTGACCTGATATTGAACTTGGTCGATAAAATACATTAAAAGTGATTGTTTGTGTGGTACTAACGAAATCTATTGTTGGGTATATAAGTGGGTCACGGTGCAAATTTCACCTTCAGATGATTTCTATTAAACTAGTTGTTTTGCACTTACTTTTTCTTAAGTTCACCTAGATTCCCAATTTTTATTTTTTAGTGTTTTTATCTATATCTGAACTATATTTTCTTAGCACAGGTATTAGTAGTTGGAATAGTTACCAAGAAATCTAGATATATCAAAACATTACTAGTCTTAAAAAAGCTTGAAAAATTACAAAGTCTATAGGACTTACGTAAAAATATTGCTATTAAAAACGTGCTATTAAAAAATTATACATTCCCTTCTATAACAAAGTTATTGTAACCTTAGCCTCAATTACGTGTTATATGACAACGTTGTTTAATATAGTCTAATACATGTACATCGAACGGAAATCATATGACATTATTGGTGTCGTCACAGCAAGTTACGAGGTTGCTGCGTAAGGGAAAGCGCCTGAGTGTTTATCTACATTCTACTCCTGTATTGTTTTACTTGATTCATTAATACGTAATCAATGGGCGGTGTGTAACTTGAGCGTTTCTAGTTTGAATTTTGGTACCCATCGTATTATCATCATGCTCCTCTAACAATTTACTGCTGGATATTGGCCTCACTTGATCTCTAAAACATAGTAAAAAGTACCGTCTATTTTCATTTAGAATCCGTCGTAAATTATTATTTTCATAAACACCATTTTTAGGAAACGTTTGTAATGCTTCTTATCAGTATTTCATCTCTCTCTCTCTGAGTCCTAAGTCCCCCTAGTGAGGCATAGGACAAACACGACGTTTCTCCATCTCGACCTGTCGGAGGCCAGACGCTTCACTTCGCTCCAGGATAGGCGCATCTTTTGCACTTCAGTTGTCACAGTACGCCGCCAAGTGTTTTGGGCGCCCATATTTTTTCCCTGCGGATTACATTCGAGGGCTTGTTTGAGGATACTCTGGAATTTGCGTACTAGTTCTTTCTTACTTTTCCATGTATTACACTCGTACAGCAGAATTGATCAGTATTGCATATTTTCCTTACCGGTATCACTATTATCTTTGAAATTTATTTAAAAGTATAATATTATAAAATAAAGAGGAATATATATTCAGAAAACGTTATGTAAAAGGCATTGGTGACTTAAAGAACTAGAACTGGAATTAAGAACGACATATAATAGAAAATAAACAGGACGTTCTTGTGTCGCAATACAGATGAAAGGAAAAGTTTCTCTCTTGTACGTTTCTTTTCTTTTTTTTTAACCGGAAGAGTTCTTCTTCTTTTCTTTGATGGCAATCAGTTACAACTATTATGCCAGTGTCAAGTAAAATGTGTTACATCAAATCTCTTGAAATAAATCTAGTCAACATATTGCTTTACGTCTATAAAATAGTGGTCATTTTACCATAAACTTCTATGGACTTTATCAATCCACTTAAAAAGTCACGATACACGCATTTATTTCATATGACTTCACTTTTACGTCTTAAACGAAACTACATTGTATAATACAGCATCAGAAATAAAACAATATAACTGATAATAATAAAAGATTATGAAAATGAAATGAAAACACAACGTCTCTGATGTAAGTTGACGGGAATAAGTTCTTTTGAACGTTTATAATAAATACAATATAATCGAAAACAATCTCTAATCGTTATGTATTCATTTGTTACGCAAAAAAAATGTTGGGCCAGTATTAGTCAGTTTTTACCTGTGTCCCAATAGTACAATTTTTATCCAAGTTACTAAAAAAATTGTATTTATTTCGTTTTCCAATTTTAACTTCGTCAATTACAATATTACTAAAAATTCAATATGAGCTATAAATGTGTATCTAAACTAGTAAGCCTAGTTAATATATTAAATTTCTCCGAAATCTACAATTAAGAAAGGATGTGAATAATGGGAAGGATGAAAGGAAGTAGGAGGGAAAGAAGGAAAGAAGAGAAAGGAAAAGGAATTGAGCTACCGGATCCAAAATGACAATAAAAATAAAATACAACACCGGAATTTGAATGTTAAATCGTGAAAGTGCCATTGACATAAATGCCCAATTAAGTTCACTTTGGTTACATAACTGTAATAGGCGAAGAGACGCTTACAGCGTGTTGAAATACATGGATACCAGGTTACCAGTATAAGATAGGACAGTCTCTTAGCGTATATGGATACGTTATAATTTCCTATTATAGTAGACAGAACGTTTATCGTTGCGTAAAATGTGTATAAAAGTGCCTTTTGTACTTGTGTATAACATACTTAATCTAGTTGAACGCAACTTCTCAATGAGTTTTAATGGCGAATTCAAATAAATACATAATAAAAAACACAAATAACGTCTCGACAATCGAAAGACGGAAAGTATTTGCTAGATATAAATTATCAGGTTATGATCGAGATGAAAATTGGGAACTTTGATAAGATTTAATAACTTTGAAATAAATAAATACTCCAATTTTTGATTAAATGATTTAATTCATCTCATATACATACGTAGTATACAATAATAACATTAAGATATAATATGTTAAGTACATCCAAGTAATAAAATAGCGATAAAACATAAAATAAAAATTAAATTAGAATATATAGTATCAGTTGGGGATCTACAATCACTACGAACTGAGACAAAAACTTGATATTTGCGTCTTTTCTTGTAAGAAAATTGAACTAAATGATTTTTATATGGACAGTCAAAAGTTTTACTTAGCTAAGATCCGCGACAAGCAAAACAACAACAGAAAATTAATAATGTGTGTTTTTCCGTTGGGTTTAGTGGATTATTTGGAACTTTAAACCAAAAACTTACCGAAAATCGGCCATCAACTCTCCACCCACCAACCACTATACACAACGCCAAACACACACTATCACTTTTCCATCTTGTACACGACACGTGTTTCGCCCCAACACGAGGCATCTTCAGGTATAGTAGACTCTACGGAAGACTTTTCGGTTGTCTTCCGTAGAGTCTTCCGTAGAGTCCGAAGACATTATCAGTGCCTGTAAGGCTAGTTCAGTAACCGCTTCATATTATAGGAGTCTAATATAGATTACTTTAGAGATGGAGAAAAATATGTCAACGACCTAATTATCTCAATGGTGAAGTTACTACTTACGGAGTCAATGGTTGCCGGTTCGAAATAAATCGTATACAGGTATTTATTTCGACTTCGGGTGCCCAGTCAATCCACCTTGGATAAGTATTATGGGTTTATATCCATTTCTCCATGGGGAGGCAGTGTGCCCGGCTGTGGGATATATATATATAGACTGTAAAAACATATCTTGGTTATTAAGTAATTCAATATTGATAAAAAGGCGGTTTAAAACACAATCAATAACATACATACATACATATCGTCACGCCTGTCTCTCGTAGGGGTAGGCAGAGACCACAGATCTCCATCTGCTACGATCTCGGTATACTTCCCTTGCTCAGCCTCAATAACAGCGTGTTGTATTATTGCATTTCTTAATTACAGGTAACCCTCGGCAATAGATCGCAGCGATTTCTTTTAGACGCTATCTTCGGGTTGGAGGTTCCGCTTTTGGAGGACCAGAGTCTCGAAGATGATGAAGAAGAAATCCAAACGAAGACTTGCTCGTGCGGCAAGTATTAACAAAATATATGTATAAAATAATTGAAGAGATACGATCCCCATATAGGTAGCATTGTAAAAATAAAGGGTATCGCGAAATACCTTTGCGAATCTTTACTATCTTTTTATTCTATTTGAGTTCACTGTTGTAAATGTATAATAATAATCAAACATTTATGACGTATTGTATAATATATATCAAAGATTTTTGCAATTTCTTCTGCACAGTTCTAGTTTGAGATCCATGTATATTTTGCAGAATAACGTACATACGTAGTGCTTCTAAGTATCTATATGTGATATAGCATGTAGATACTTAGAAACACTAGTTTTAAACGCATAGTTTTTTGCGATTAGGTTATTTTTTTTTTCGCTGAATAAGTCTTGAATATATCCACTAAAATTGAAAAAAAAAACTATTAATTAAAAAAAATACTACTTTAAAAAATAAAATAATTTCCACTTATAGCCTTTTAAACACTAAACCATACCATTCGGGTTACTTCTTGAATATTATAAATATAAAAAGTAAAATGTTTCTCGTAATAAGTTCGTTTCAGGGACGACCTAATTTTTCATGTCAGCATATGAATAATTGTAGAAATCCTAGACAATATACATATTTTGTACTATCATGACACTTATTGCAGCGTGTTAATAGACAATCGTCAGACATCCCAGTTTTGACATAATTAAGTGTGCTTAAAGATAAAGCTTTTGTAAGAATTGCAAGTAGACTTTTCTATTAGTGAAAGTGTTTAGTTATTGTAGTACACAAATTATACATTCCACTCCAACTAAACACTTTAACTAATATTATATATAAATATATATTAAATGTTTTGTGTAGTCAATCAAATATTTTTTTATAAATAGTCATCTTTGGAAGTTGCATTGCTATAAATAGAACATTCAATTTGCAACACACAATATTGTACATTTAATGATTTCCTTTACATTTTAGAATGCGGGAGAGCAAACCCACTTCCTAGAAAAATAGGTAAGTTACATACATGTATAGCACTAAATTTTGAAAATTACGCTTATTTCCCGCCAAGAAAAAGGATATCGCACTTAGACTTTGTTGAGTTTTGTGTTTTGTTTTTGAAAGTTTGTAATATATTGTTATCCCTTTTTTCCTAAATTGTATTCCAAGTATAGTTATTTCAATGTACATATATTTGTAGATATAAATCTATGAATAGCAAATTTACAAAAAATATTTATTTGCGGACCGCGACCGGTAACAGTTAGTCTTAGGTATATTTTTAAATGTATACATTAATACTAAAAATATTTTTATGAGATATGACGGTTAAAGAGTAATCACATCATCGCTCATTAACATCTGCAACCTCATAGGCATTGCAAAAGTGTAACTGGCTTTGGAGATGTAAAGGCTTGTTTTTTGAACGTATCAAAATTCCAGTTCATGACGGTTTGAAAATACTGTTGAAGGTATTTAAGTTCTTGCCTACATCAAGTAGAATTATTGCTCAAAACTAATAAAAGATGATAATTATTATATAATCTTAAAAAAAAAAGAAAAGATTTTGTGTTATTATATTTTTTGTTATTGTAATTTTTTTAACTATGACTATTACTTTCAACATGATTATAATATTTTTAAATAAAGTGATTTAAAAATTCAGTAACATTTTTAATTTATTTTCAACTTTTTTCTTTAAATTTAGATTTAATTTATTCTGTTCATTATTAATTAAATTTGGAATTATATATGAATTTACATTTTTACCGCGTTTATGAAATTATTTGAGTATAGATTTTTGCCAGTAAAATGCTCTAGTTATTATGGGATGAGTTATTTTGCTGAATTGATGTTCTACAAAATTGTTCACTTAACAAATCGAAAGTAATTTTAACATTCATTGGTTCTCTACAATTCTCTAACAATTACAACAATAACTAATCATCTCTACAAAATTGAAATAAGTTATTTCCAGTTAATTAATATCGTAATTACTCTTATTACTTATTTTACCGCATTAATAAAGAACATTCATTGGCGCAGCATTCATTAAAAGTAAGATCGCCGGTGAAAGTGGATTAGATTGCTTTTCCTGTTGACTTGCCGAGTTCATGAGACCTTTATAGGATACCTTTGATTATTGTAGACGCAGTTGCCACTAAGGTTTGTAATAAAGCACCGTCATAGTTTTGCGTAGTTCTTATAGCGTCAAATATTTATTTTATTAAAGTAAAAATCAAATTTACATTCTAAAATAAATTTAGAATTCTTATATCGACATTTTTCATTATTTTATTTTAAATTGAACTAATAAGCAGTTGAGAAGATTTTCGCATTCAAAACTCGGAAATATATCGGAACACTACATATATAGGAAGTAACACACCCTCACAGAATATCGACGTTAAGTGATAGTAAATATATTACTGTGTTACCGCGTTCCGTGCGTGAAGGGATTCAAAGCCACTCCTTCCCCATGCCTTTATTTCGTTCTTCCTTACCTACTTGTTCCTTATTCCCTCTATCAATTAATACTTCTCCTCTTTGAGTTAATCATACGTTCCATTAATGCTCTTCGTATTGCAGACGTTCATAGGCGATGGTGATTACTTACCATAAGGTGACTCGCTTGCTCGTTTGTGTATTTCTTCTATAATATACAGAGTTTCGAACTCACGTTTCGAAGAAACAATATGTAAAAATATATGTTCTAACAGGAAGAATCATTTGCCCTTTTTTAGAGTGCAATGGATCAAATCAAGAGAACAGAATCGTTGGTGGTTCGCCAGCGGGCACGAATCGCTACCCTTGGATGGCGCGTATTGTCTATGACGGTCAGTTTCATTGCGGCGCATCGTTGCTGACAAAGGAGTACGTTCTAACTGCTGCACACTGTGTGAGAAAGTAAGTTTTGTTTGTTGTAATACACTTATCTTTTCTTTGATGGCAATTAGTTACAACTATTATGCCAGTGTCAAGTAATATTAAATAATATCCAATCTCTTGTAAGAAGTCAGCTTATCACGTTACGTCTTGATAAAATGGTGGCAATTTTATCAAAAATCTTCAATGGACTTTTTCAGTCAACTTAAAAAGTTACGATACACCCATTTATATCATATCACTTCACTTATACACCCTGATCGAACTATATTGTATAATAACCTGCCACAACAATTAAACAATATAACTGATAATATAACATTATGAAAATGAAATAAAAACACAACGTCACTGATGTAAGTTGGCGGGAAAAGTCTCGTTAATAAACTTTCGGTAAACTAACAAAGCTTTATTTAAAGAATAAACGTTCGCTTTCAATTTAACAAACAGTTACAGTAGTGTTCAACTAACGTTTTATTAAGTCAAAGGACGAAGTCATGAAAATCAGTCAGACGAAAACTTTTTCAAGAATGACATATTATTTGTCTGTAACTTGAATGGGCTGGCTCGCCCGGGGAAGTACCACACTCCCGTAGAAAACCGGCATTTGAGTGGTAGCTTAGCTACCGCGCTTCATCCGGTGAGAGGTTGAGCTCCGGAGGCCCATAATCCCACTTTCCTTAAAGGCTGGCAACGCATCTGCACTGCCTATGGCATTGTGGATGTTTATGGGTGGCGTTGATTGCTTTCCATAAGGTGAGACGCTTGCTCGTTTGCCTTCCTGTCCCATAAAAAATAGATGTTTTAGATATGTTGCAAATATAATATGTTTCTCAGAAAACAATATCAGAATACATTTATTAAATAATCCATCAAATTCGATTTTCAACGACGGTGATATTTTTTATGGACTGTTTTTGTAATAGAAACAAAACCTTATCTCAAAAGTCTGGAAAAACTTCCTCGGATGTTATATGCTTTGTATCAAAAAAATTATATGTTTCAGACTAAAGCGGTCAAAGATCCGCGTGATCCTCGGCGACCACGACCAGACGATCACGACCGAAAGTGCGGCGATCATGCGCGCTGTGAACGCCATCGTGCGACACCGCAGCTTCGACGCCGACTCGTACAACAACGACATCGCGCTCCTGAGACTTAGGAAACCTGTTAACTTCTCAAAAATCATTAAACCTATCTGCTTGCCATCAGCAGGTATAATCTTACTACAGCCTAACGAATCTAATAAGTCTTCTTCGATTGTCTTAGTCTTGAAGTTACCGCTATTCAGGAATCCTTATGTCATTGCTGGGCAAGGGGCTTCCCCATTTTTGGACACCTATCACGCTTATCTAAGTTGAATGGATTCCGCAATACCGAATAAATTCGGAGGTAACGATGAAAGCGCCAGCTCACTCGCCACGAAGTCAATTAGGGCATTATTACTAAAGTATTAATTATTAAAATTGACAGGCACCGAACCAGCCGGTAAGGAAGGCGTAGTAGTGGGTTGGGGACGAACGTCTGAGGGTGGACAGTTACCTGCTGTCGTGCAGGAAGTCCGCGTGCCTATCCTGTCTCTAAATCAGTGTCGTGGAATGAAATATCGCGCTTCACGGATTACAAGCAATATGGTGAGTGTATTAATAGTCATATACTTGAATTTTTTTCCCTACTTATTATCAGATTTGCATAAACAGTACATATTGCTCATACAGTGTGTAGTGTGACGCCCAAACTGACTGCAATAAACTGTACACAAGGACCCCATTCATAAAGCCACTTAATATCATCAAGAGCAAAATCTAACATTTTCAACAATTTTTTATAAAAAATGAATAAAAAGTTTTCTGATGCCGACTCTTCTATATCATTTATTTATTTTCATAATTTAATTCTTAATTTATTAAATAATACTGTTTTGTAATCGGCAGATATGTGCGGGTCGAGCTTCAACAGACTCCTGTCAAGGCGATAGTGGTGGACCGTTGCTTATTCAACAAGGAGATAAATTTCAGATCGTGGGTATGTTATTCATATAATATGAAGCATTACTTAGTTTTGATGTTGTCGTTAAAGCAAAATTTTTTATTTTGTAAACATTTTCATATTGTTTACAAATTTTTGCTTTTTTGAACCATATATACATTAGAATTAGTGACAAATCGAGGTATTGTAGAAAAGATCAAGCAAACACATTATTTTCAAAATAATAATGAAAAAACAAAACATGATATTAATAAAAAAAATAAAAAAACGCAATCTTCGAGATCACTCATAATTTTTCTTTGGGTCTGTAGTATGGTATATTCAAAATTATAACTATTGTATGTATGTACATTCAGCATTGGCGCTCAAGGAGTAATTATTAAATTTCTGTGTTACTTATGATATTGTTTTATTTTAATTTGTTATTTATATAGAATTTTTAAAGAATAAGAATATTTATTAAAAAAAAGTAATGCGAAGTCTTTTCAAAACTCATTAAGCATTACATAAATAGAATTACGTGGCATAATAAAGAAAATCTATATATGAGTTTAAACAATCAACATATTTAAAAAATGTTATTTTTTGTGAAAGCATTTGTAGACAAACGACCAATCGGATCAGCTGGTGGTAAGTAATCACCGGCGCCAAAGAATTTTTAACACCGAGGGTGTTAAAAATATGTTGTACGATAGGGATAGGATACTTATGACCTAATATAATTATGGTTGAATAATCCTTGTTTGAAAGTAGTAGTTAAAAACCTAATTCTGCCAACGGACCGGACTTTATTATTCATAACACCCTCGTGGTAAAAGTTTTGACGTTAGTGGAAGTGACGTTGGCTTTTCATTTTATTTTGATATGCTTTCATTATTATCATTTTTATAGTTTAATCAGTCAAATCATTTTGGACTATTACACCAGAATTAATTTGTTTCCATTTTAATTTTATGTTAATTTGACTTTGTTATTACATGTACATGTGAAATGTAAATCATTACTATGTTTTGTTACAGGTATAGTGTCTTGGGGTGTCGGTTGTGGTAGACCCGGATATCCGGGAGTTTATACTCGAATAACGCGTTACCTGCCTTGGTTACGTGCAAACCTGCAAGACTCCTGTCTTTGTGAAAAATGAACTGTACATACACGACTCTGTTTATATCTTCTCATCTAACTTAAAAAGCGCTAACATCTTAAATAAATTCCTTTCGTTTAGAGAATAACTTGTAATAATTAAATTAATAATGTAATAATTTTCGATGTGGATCACTGCGTCAAGATGTATATATTCTTAAAGTTCTGTTTTCCATTGATGCTAATTTTAATTTATATTTGTACTGTATGTGTGTACCGATAAAATAAGAAACAAATACATGTAACTAGATGTTCAAAATCGTAATCATATGTTGTGTTTTAGCAAAAAAGCTAATAATGGCCGTCAAACAGGTGGCAACCTAGCTTTAACGTATAATTAAAAGTAATCATAGTTTGTTACTTTATGTATGTGTTATAAAATATTATTTGAACTGTTCATTATATTTATATTTGTGGCAGGCGAATGAAAGGAGACGATTGTATGTAGCATAAAATATTGTTTTGCAAGCAATATTTTCATCATTTTGATATACCTTAAACTAACTAATGTGAATTATACATGACAATCTGTAACATTTTAAGGCCTAATTTGAAAGAAAATTACGTTTAATTAAATAAATTCATCAACAGGTGATATATAAACTAACGAAAGAAATGCACATAAAATGAAAAAGGAAATACGAAGAAATACTTAGATTTATTATCAAGAAATTATTTAGAAGATTTTATAGAAAATTAACCATTACAAATTATATTGATAATACAAAGGTTCGTTCCGATTTGTTGTATGAGCATGTTACCCAAAACATAACATAAGCAAAAAGTTAAACTAGTTTCACGTTGCAATTTCTTACAGATCAAAGTGAAATTACATAAACATCAGTATAAAAATTATATATAATTATTATTATATAAATAGAATATATGTTTTTATATATAAAAAATGTAATCGAATACTTATTTGTAATATGAGGTATGCAAAATCTATATGTCTTCGAAAATTCTATATTCGCCTCTTTTTCATTATGGTTTATACAAGGTAACTCTAATAATTGATGATCTATGAAGGATTTACCATTTTATGCAATCAGTTAATAGGCAATATCCATTCTTAAAAGTAGATAGTAATAGGTGATTTTTAATTATACCTCAAGGTGTGGTGTGGATGTTATTAAAATACATATCAGGTTAAGAAATAAACAAAATCATAGTATAAATATCTTTAGACCATAAAAACATTTATTATGACTTTATGATGATAATATGTTTACCGAAACCAAGACCTTCAAGAATTAAAGTCCACAAGATTTTAATTACAACTGCGTGTGTCATTTTAATTTTCTAGTGCAATATTTATATAAAACCCGTTATACACCAATTAAGTGTAAACATACGAAGTCGACGGTAAGCATTGTATCTTCTATGAGCCGGTTTGAACCACAACAGTTATCCGACAAAGATATTATTTGTTAACTTAAGCAAATATAAATTTTTTTATATTAAAATAGATAAATGATAAGTTTGTGTTTCGCTAATAGGTTTGTTAATTTTTTAACAAAAACACCCCATTTTATTAATATCTTATTGATTCAATTTAAAATGTTATTAATTTTCTGATGAAACTTGACCTGACTGCCTGGTAGATATATCTACACTTGCCCTGGAAGATATTTTTAATCAACAGTAAGTCGCCTTTGTAACTGAGGCGCATTAAATAGTGGATTTTTTAAAGAATACGAGCATTGATTTTTTTAAATATTACTACAATTCTTGTTATCGATTCCAACTAAACTTATGATGCTTCTGCTAGGAAATGAGTGGTCCATTTACTAGCCCAACAATTATCAATAGTTCAATCGAGGATATGAACTTTAAACGTACAGATCGTAAGCCCGAGCTTTGCCAACTGAGATATTGCTGCCTAACTATACTCTACTAATTTACGTGTCTCCGTGTCGTCTTGTGTATCACTATAACTATTTCTGACTCTACTGATACAAATAGGATGAAACGCTCTACAAAATTTCACTACTGATTATAAATTTCATAAGCACGAGAGAATATCTATAAAATTAAATTTCACTAACTAACTGTTGCCTTAATTTTGATAAGCCCTTAGTTTTTTTAATATTATTATGAGGATATAAAGCATAAAATAATTTATAAGTATTTTTTTTTATTTTAAGTATGTTTTATAAAATAGTGTAAGCTCAGGCCGGTGGTGCAGATTACCATTAGTGAATAAGTGACTGTAGAACTACCTAAGTGTTCAATAATTATACATAAAGTTATGACGAACGAATTTAATTTATGCATAGTCTTAGATTACAAAAAATATATTATTATATTTATAATTTGTTACTTAAAGTATTGTTGATAAATTTAAAAGTCTAAGTTTATAATTTCGTTGAGTCCTCATATGATTTATAAATCAAATATGTCATAAAAGGTAATAGTTAAGACTTAACGCTCTTTAGGCTGTTACTGTGATCCTTTCATTCTTTGAATATTTTATAGGTTTTAACTTATATTTATTGTTGTTAGTTTAAATTTTGTTAAAAATTATACTAAAATAATTTAAATTAATTAATACAATATTTGTTGTTAAAATTTTATAAATAAGTTGTTGTTGTACATTTAACAATTACTACATACTGTGAAATTTATTTTGTAACCTTTAATTTATTTGTTTGAAATTCATGTTACACACCCAATAAATTTTTAAATACTTTACCGTTGTTCATAATTTCACACGCAGTTTTTTATCGTATTAAAAACATCGTTCCACCGTTCGTTGAAGGAGGATTGTGACAAAAAGGTACCTTCTGTGTTTGCGCATGTACTTATTGCACTTAAATATATCTTGAATGTTTGACACTTCTTTTCTCCAAAGATGGGGCCGAAGATAAATCGGAAAGGATAATATCATTATTATTTATAAATGAAGAAAAAATATGGTATATAAAAGAAGTTACTACAATAGAGTATACATAGCCATGCTTTGTTGATTTCGTCTTAACGTGTATAGGATTCGCGAAAATATGCGTTTTAAATAATTTAAAATACAATGAAAAACAGGCATTGATTTCTAAAACGAGCATAGAATATAAGTACTATGATGATAATAGTCGAAAACGTTAATTAAGTGTAAGTCTTTAAGGGCATTGTTCTTATGAAGTATTTTATTTATACGAATATATGTCAATAGATTTAAAGATACTGGGATATATTAATATGATTCAATTATATCGTCTTGAGTTTAGCGTACTGGTACGTACTCCTTAATATTAAATATCATAGCAACATGTTTTGGCTGGTGAAATTGCTATTTTATATACGAAGTATTTTTATAAATATGCGTATATAGTATTTTATTTATTTACGTACATTTGACACGTCTCAGATTATGTTCGAGACAAATAGATCCACTTAAAGCATATTAATTACATTCATATGAGAAAACTAATCTGGTCTCTCACAATATACACGCTGTAAACAGTCAACTTTTACTTACAGAATAATAATAAGATTATACAGTTAAAAAATAAAAAAGAGGAATTGTATCAGAGATCGAGAATTGAGTAATTGAATTATCAACAAATAATTTTTCCAATATTATTTATATATATAGTAGCTATTGGATACGTGCATTTGTCTATTAGTGGAAGGATAAATAGATGTGAACCTAGATATTACGACCGGTATGGAAAACGTTACTTTCGCTTGTCACCTCACTAGGAAATCATACTACGTCAAAGGATTCTTTGTATATTGCAAAAAGTTAAAGTTATTCAAAGTTAACTGAAAATAATTTCAAATAAGTTAAGTAAAATTTTTAGCATATAATTTTAGTTTGTTTGGATTGAAGTCGTTGGCCTTAGACGCTTCACAATTTTATTGTAAGCAATCACTTAATTTCTTTTGATAATCTTCCGTTCTATTTTGGCCAAAGACATCCGGTGAAAATAATAATTTACTGATAGTGTTTTAAGGATTTATGAAATTGGCACAGCCTTGCAATTGTTTTCACCATCGTAGCAAAGATGGATAGATAGTTGTACTAGTGGGGTATTTAGTGTTGTAAGCTAATCACGTTCGTTGCGAGAATATGGCCGCTAAGCGAACACATCTCAGTGTGTGTCCGTTTGTGAACGCGCGCGACAAGTTCAAGAGCGGAAGACGATGCGCCAGCCGTGCGCGAAGTTCTAAATTTCATATTTGAATTTGTTTTTTTTTCTATGTTTATTTTTAACACCCAGAATCAGTATGTGGAAGTGCTCTCTTTTTTTAGTTCTTGTGATCTTAACTTTCATCAGTTCCGAGGTTGGTGAGAAATTATTTTAATCAACTTTCCTATTGCCTACTTTTTT
This sequence comes from Baronia brevicornis, assembly GCA_031353405.1. Classification (NCBI taxonomy): domain Eukaryota; kingdom Metazoa; phylum Arthropoda; class Insecta; order Lepidoptera; family Papilionidae; genus Baronia; species Baronia brevicornis. The sequence goes on along the minus strand of JASFAT010001967.1, from coordinate 18,326 downwards.
CAAATTTTAAGTTTCCTCTTTTGTTATAACTTAAAGAAACTCTTTAGTTTAACTTTTCGATTTTAAAAATCATTATTGAGATAGACAAATATTATATTATCTTTTTATTTACTGTAATTTTCATACTTCGTGCTAGGATGAAAAATTGATAATAATTTTCAGTATTTACGATTGTGATTAAATAAATACGAATTGAAATATGGATTTAAATGTATAGGACGATGTGGACCACGACGCAAGAGGGGTGTTTACTAGGAACTTCTTCGGCGGGGTGTGGGGGAACCGTCCTCCGCTCATGGAGAGTAAACAGCCGAAAGCCACATGCACCTGCAGTTAGTATTACTTTATTAAATATATTTGTAAGTCTTACTCAATATTTCGTTATCTTGACAATTCGGACAGTTAACATATATTTTTTAAAAGTAAACTATACTAATTGTTTAATATCCTTTGTTCATTGTTATTGCATTTGTATTTTCAATCATATATTTCATCTATCATGATTTCTATGAAATTGGCAGACTAAATCAGTAACTAAGTGTAAGTCTTTCCGAAGATGGAAACATTTGACCTTAGTCGTCACGCTGCTATCCTTCATAAGTATATGATAATTTATGGCCAGTTTTGATATCTGGATGATTATGATACTATTAGCTGTTTCGTTAGTGTCAAGTAGCTTGACAGTAAAGAATCTATGCTAGGTTTACTTAATGGTTTATTAGTAAAATTTTTCAATACTGAGGACTTCAAGATATTCACCATTTTCATTAATTTGACTCTGTTGAATGAAGTGAACTCTTGAGTATATTTAATTGATGACATACAATTAGATCTTTGTTTCTATAAACAAAGTGGCAAGAGTTTCTTCACAATAACGCTAGAATCCGCAAGATTACTTACGAATATCTACGTTTATAGTTATTTGGAAAAACTGAGAGTTTGGCTAGGTAGTGTTACATGAAACACATAGAGCTGATTTTTCACCTACAAATTTCCATTTGTTTCGATCTCTTCAGAACTCAAATTCATTAACGTTTAACGTTAAAAGAGGAATGTTACAATTAGTTGTAATTTCTGATCAAAAATTCAAAAATTTATACAGTTAGGGTAGGTAATGGTAAGGGTAAGGTATCACATCACTCATAATATGACATCAAGTCGTCGTACAACACGACTTATCTAAAAAAATGAGTTTATACTTGACCTATATACGTTTCTAAACCATGCATTTAATTGCGACGAAACTTTGGTAAGTTTTTGTTCGTAAGTTTGGAAAGGTTTTTGAATTGGTACAAAGTTTTTTGTAAGTATCTTTGCATCGCATGTTGGACAACTGTTTGTTGTAATCATTATTATCGCTTTTAGTTTGCCGAAGAATACAACTGTGTGCACTTACGGTATTCGGAGCGTGTTTTTACAAAATTCATGCAATGCATCTGAGACGCCTCCCGTGTTGCGGATGTCAATGGGCGACCGTGATCATTTACCAACAGGAGACACAGATCCTCGTTTACCTGCTCTACTATAAAAAAAGTCTATATGGTCATCCTCCACGACGCGCCATTTAACCCAAGCTTTGGCTGCACACATACAGTTTCTGGAAGCAATTTGAAGTGGTGACCGCGTCTCAGTAAACAACAGATTCTAGATGAAATATATATTATAATAATTAAATGTAATGGAACTTTTAAAAAGTTTGACAACAGTCAAATTTTAGATATGTATACTATAATAACTCAAAATTAATTCGACTTATTAAAAGAAAAAATTTAAAACACATGTCTTACGAATGACCTTTTAAGAAGCTTAGAGCCACTTTGCCTTCTTAAAGTCATATTGCATTATTCGTTTTATAAAAATATTTATTACAATGTGTAAAATATATAATATAAAAATTTAAAAAAAAGGTTTTATATTCAAAGGTGAGAAAAACCAGTTGTATATAATTTACTTTATAACTGTTTAAAAAACTAGCTTTATGATTGGATTATTATTAATCTTTCTTATTATGCAAATATAATATTATACCGTTGAATCACCATGATTTATCTACACTGAATTCCGTCGTATAACAAATATAAATAAATGGAAATATATTCATTTTTGCTAAAATTTGTATTAATTTATTGTACAATAGCTAACAGAATGAAAAAAATACAACTAAAGACACTTGGCTCGTATCCGCAATCCCGAGAGCGCAGCCTTTATGAGCAAGATGGGCTGGGAAGCATTTGGGAGGTTTTAGGTTTTCCTCCCAATTTGCCGAAGACGCCCCGAAACACTAAAGGCGTTCTTCGGCTCGGGACTTCAGTAAGTAACCAACTCCCGATCCATTACTGCAAGTCTCGGTTAGGGTGACATTCGAGCCATATAGTCTAAACGCCGCTGGCCGTGTCTTCTTCTGACGGATCGGAAGTTAGTTGGGGTGCCTTTTTTCCGCAGAAAGTCTTAACTGCCCACCAGGCCTTCTCGCTGCGAAACATGGCTTTGATGAGAGCTGACAGTGACAGGTTCCGCCTAATTATCGCGGACAAGGTAGCGCGTGGTTCCGCCCATGCTGGGCAATCCTCGCGTGTGTTCTGTGGCGTATCTGCGATATCTACGTCACAATGATGACATGTTGGTGTTGACTCTCGACTGGGCACAGATACACACCGAAGCATTCATGCTCAGTCAGTATCTGCGCCAGATGGAAGGCGATTGTGCCGTGTCTGCGTTCAACCCATTGCCTTAAAATCGGCTGAATTGTCTCCACCAATGCCTGATTTGGCTCAGGTGCCTCTAATCGAACCGTCCATTTCTAGAAGAGATCATCGCGTACCTCAACCCTTAATTACATGATCCCCCGTGGATGTGGATGGTTTCCTTCTTTTTGTATCCGTACACTGTGTCAATATATCTCCAAAAGGATATTTGCCTCCAAGTCCTATGGGAGGCTACGAGCGAGGTGGCACGCCGCTTTTCTGTCTTATCCTAACTTTTCCTGTCTAAGACAAAGCGAAGGCACCTCCCAAAAATGGAAGAAAGAATTTCCTATAAAATTTTAATTATCGATACTTAATTAAGATAAACTAAAAAAAATCCAAGAGATCTTGTTGAAAATTGCACGCTTGATGAATTGGACACTGATGGTCTGTCTGCTGGACGAAATGAAGAAACCATTAACAGAACTCTCCGAGTTAGCAAATTAGAGTGTCAATGGGCTTTTCACTTTTGTTAAAGAAGAATCGTCGGAGTAGATGTGTACCGAAGGATGTCCCTCAATACGTGATGGGATGTTCTTCGGCTAGGTGGAGCGACGATCTGCGCAGGACAGTTGGCAGAAACTGGTTATGTGTAGTCGTAGGTGGGGTAGGTGGCACGCTTTAGGGGAGGCCTATGTGCATTTATGGATTAGCGCAAGGTGATGATGATGATGATGCGAGGTAAATTTTATCCATTCGGAATTCTAGCGATTAAATAATAAAATTATCAACCAAACATAACGTATTTAGCAAAAACGAGTAAAGGCGGTTGTAATCAATCTTAGGTGTAATTTCATGTTGCACGTTTCTTACGTAACAAAATTGTGTATATTCTTTATAATAAATTATTCACTTTATTGTGATTAGACTAATATCATACACAAATAAATTTTGCGTGTTTTAGGATTCAGTGAATTAAATAGTATACAGTTGCAACTGGTACCTCTATTATCATAATTTGATGTTTGAAGCGAGGCGTCAATCCTATTATTATTATTCTAACAAGACTGACGCCTCACGCTTTCTCCGCGGAGTAACTACTTGTTAGTCTTTGATTAAATACGTAGGGATATCTAAAATAGTGAATGGTAATTATTGTGTAAGCGTTGTTGATGTCCAGTTAAGGAATGTTAGTTTCTATCGTTTTATATAGTAAGTTTTAAGCTAAGTTTAATGTAAATGTATTAAAAATAATTTGTTTCTAATATATTTCAAACAATTTTTTTCCTTTTGTCTCTTGCAATATTAATATTATTACATTTATTAACGTTTTTTATCATATCACTATTGGCTCCACTGAAGCATTTGTTGAGACGCAGATCCTTTTTGTTTCCATATCCTTTTATCATATACTTTTTTATTTTTCTTATAAATAACAATTTTTTATATTATTTTACTATTTATTATATACTTTGTAAAATGTGAATCAAAATACAAGCCTAGTATTTTATTCTATAGACAGCTATTAAAAAACAAAAAATACTTTATTAGTGATCTGTGGAGATTTTTATAATTTCTTTGGCTATTAAAATAGCCCCTTTTGGTTAATACATATTATCAACAAAATCAATATATGACGAATCAAAACTGGTTGTCACAATATATTCAAAAGCATTATATTGATTGAATTTAATATTGGGTCCACAACTGGTTTATGGTGGATTAACAATCAAACCATAATCTTAAATTCATTAAATGTTATTAAAAATTATATTATAAAACAAAAAAACGATATTGTTTTTATATTGAAAGAAAATGAGTTTGATTTTCCTCAATGGACATTTTGGTAATTTTATTTCTGAGATATTTTATTTCTTAGAGTCGTCTATTCCTTCTACCACGGCTTTTCCATTATACAATTGATAGATTAAAACTTTGAGGTTTCACGATTGGAACTCTTAACTGATAAAATTGCGCGTTTGCAATTAAATTGACTGAACTAATATAGCGGTCCTCACCTTGGTTCATAAACACGTTCTTTTCGAGTAAACAGGATTCATATGACAGTGTCTTCTGTGTTTGCGCACAAGAGTTATTTAAATATATGTATATTCTGCGCAATTGACACTGAGTAATTCGCAGAAGCAGTCACTGTAGACGAATCGACTAGAATCTTGAAACCTGCACATTTAGTTTGTTGACTAATTCTTTATAATTTTAATTCCAGAATGTGGGGAGAGGAACGAAGTGTCACGTATAGTAGGTGGGACGGAAGCCAGTAACGAAGAGTTCCCCTGGATGGCAAAACTGATATATTTCAAGCGTTTCTACTGCGGTGGTATGCTCATCAATGACAGATACGTCATGAGTGCGGCGCATTGCGTTAAGGGGTGATTATTTGTTTTCATTATTAAATTTTTGCGGTCTGGAGAGAATGATGGTGACGACGATCGGTAGGTGACAAACACTTTTCCTCAGTCTTGAAATGCGACTGAAACTAAGTTAAATATATCACGACAGCAGATCATGATCTTGTAGCGATCCCAAGAGTGTGACGTGACAAGTGACGTTGAGACTTAGTAGTAGTTATTGACTCTCCATTTGAATATTGGATGTCAGGATGTGATGCCTGACTAAATTAAGTTTGACTGTAGTAAAAAAAAACTATTCATATCATTAAGTATTTTATATCGAGACGATGATAATACGAATAGACAAACGATAAACATGTTAGTAAAAATGCCCAGAACGTAATTTTAAGATATTTCCTATTTTTGTGTTGTTGGCAAATTTTCAAGTTTAATGAGTCAACAAAGTACTGAGGCGTGGACGTGTTACCAAGTGGTTTTCTAGTATTTGCACTAGACTAAAGAGGATGTTGACTCGCTACCAACAAACAGTTGTTCTCGTGTTTAACTTTCGTTGTATTTTTCATTAGCTAACGAAACATTTCTATTAGTATTCTTATTCTATTCGTCTGAACCTACCAGTTTATTCATGGGTCTGTTCCGTAAGAAATTTTAGTTTAAAGATTGAAGTCAATAGAAATATGTGAATGATGTACCACTTTTTTGTTAAAAAAAAATTGTACCACAAAAGTAAGTTGATGCCAATAGACTATTGAAGTTAGGAATGAGTTTGTCTATTGATTAAGGGATTAATGTTTTAAGTGAAATATTAAATTTGCAAAAATAATATTTTGATTTTTATGTCGTAAAATATGTAAATCAGCGCCTACATACATCGGCGAACCTTAATAAAACGTTATCGTTTAATGCGTTATGTTAATTATACTTAGTCATAAACGCAGGTGTATTTAAATTACAGATGAAATTGTGAATCAGTAATATAACGAGTCCGATAACCTGAGAATTGGCAAACATGCCCAAAATAAGTTCTTGGATCGATCTTGTGAATTCGTAGTATCAGTGCGTTCACCTTTAAACCGGCCCAAGGAGCAGGCTCCAAACTTTAAAGTTCAATATCCTCAATAAACATACATTTAACGCGCGTTAGTGGAACCTTTAAGTTGAGTTTTTTTTTTAATTTTTGTTTAATTTACCAATGAGTAAATTGTTTAATATAGTCGCGTAAAGGTATTAAGGACATACCAATACAGAGAATCACAAAAATTTCAACAATATTTTAGAGAGTAAATCAGTTTAAGTAGTTAAAGGAAAAAATCTTCAGAACAGGTAAAACAAAAATAAAATGGAAAAATACAGTAAGTGAAAGCGTAAATGAGGGGACATTAATAGTATTCATGTCCGTGGACCGTCGAAAAATACTGTGTCACTTTCGCTCAGTGCCACTGCAAATATGGCTTGCTTTTATGTCACAATAATAAACGTTATGGTGGCTAATTGTAGTTTTAAAACGTCAGAGCATTCACTAATTATAAATTTCATCAACATAAAACGCAAATTGGAATATCCTTTATATTCTGTAACAGTAGAATACTTAAAAATTCGTTTTTTTCACAGTTCATATATGTCTTGACGGACTCTCAAATTTCTTTTATAGACAAAACTTGGCATCCTTTTCAATATGGATTCGGCGGGACACCCAGACTTGGAATCTATATTCATTTCGATGTGGGAATTGAAACCGCGACCACTGCGACTCCGTAAGCGATAGCTTCGCCACTGAACTAATTCGGTCGTCTTATTTATTTATGATCACTAATAAACAAAGTATTTTTTTTATATTTTCACGCCTATGACGCCTATCACGCCTAGGGGTTGGCAGAGACCACAGAGCTCCATCCGCTACCATTCATCGCAGCGAAACGTCTCTCCATTGGTCGCTTCTCGCCCTCGTGAGAATCAGGACGTGACGGGTGGCGAACCACGTCGCCGTCATTTTTCAACAAATTAGGTATATTAAATTCGTCTTAGTGAATTCCACGAGGATCCAGGGAGGATGGAGGTCAGCCCCAGCAAAGCCCTGCATGCTGAGGTAAGGCACCATAGTACCCGGGGGAGCCCGATCACAGTCGGCACGCTTACGACTAAGCTCGCCCTTAGCCATGCATCCTTTGGCATGGCAGACCGTGGATTGGCGGAGAGGGAGGGAAAGGATAGAAAAGAAAGGAAAGGGCAGAAACAGAAATGCGGATTGGGGGTTACCAGACATATGCCGATACTATAATATTATACCATATATACAAAAATTTAATAAAATTCTAACAATTATTTACAGGTCTTTTATACTCAGGTTATTCTTTCAGTCACTTAAACGTAATTTAAAATAGATAAGATTACTTTTTGTTATTTTTTATTGTTTTTAATCATAATTATTTATTTTACAATTTCAGCTTTATGTGGTTCATGATAAAAGTGACATTCGGCGAGCATGATCGATGCAATGCAACGCAGCGGCCGGAGACGCGATTCGTGATAAGAGTTATAGCGAACAAATTCAGCCTGACCAACTTTGATAATGACATCGCGTTGTTGAGGCTCAACGAGAGGGTTCCCATGTCTGATGCTATCAAACCCATTTGCTTGCCTACAGATAGCAGTAAGTGAATGTAATATTAATGAACTTTGGAATGAATGCCATTCATTATCCTAGGAGATGTATGTAATATGTAGTACATATATCGTGGCAATGAAAAAGGAGTCAACGTAGAATTGCAAATTTTGAAGTAAAGTCGCTCGTAACTCAAATAATTTTTCTAAGAGAGTATATATCAAAGGATCTATTATATATTCGGATCTATTCTGACCTAAATAATATTCAATATATAATATATATAAATATAAATAATGCACCATTGACTTTTATAATAAAAGATCTGATGTACTTAGTTTTGTGTGAGACTGCATATGTCATTTTAGTATAACAAATTAAATTAATATTGTTTTTTTTTCATACATATATTTATTTCTATGTGGAAGTCAACCTGCGATCACTGAATCCAAAATTGATAGCTTCGTCACTGATTAGGTCATCCATGTATGTGTGTATTTTTCATATTCTCACCATCAGAATTATTCATATCAATTAATTATTTATTCTTATTATATATTTTTTGGTACAAAGGCGGACTTGATGCCGGAAGGCATTTTCTGCCGGTCAAACTTTGGATTGATAAAAAGATTTTTCACAATAGGTACAAAACGAATAAAAATATATATTAGTATGGTTGGACTATATACATATATATTAAGTGAAAGTTGGATCAACACTTCACGATCGCGTTAATAGCATCTTAAAATAAATAAATAAATCAATAGTATGTAACGTAAAACAGCTGTGTGTCTAATGTATTACATAAGTAATGAACATTAGAATATTCATTGAGTACAACGGTGACTATGGAGTGGCACCTTTTTTAGTTCAATGAAATGAACGAAGAAAGAAGGCGAGAAAATAGAAATCATCATGATAGGCTTAAGGCAGGATTGGTGAAAACAGAACCAGCCACCTTGCTAAACCCTTAGGGCTACGTCTCCGAATTAAGGCTCGAACAAAAAAAGATTTAGTCCGGAGACACATCCAATAATAAAAAAGTTACCTATTTTTTTAGGTGCTACAACCCAATGTGTTTCATGGCCCCTCGGTCTTTAGCAATGAAAGAAAAAGAAGGCTAACTTCTCGCTCGCTGAATATATCAATAAACAAAAATATATTTTAGGAAGGGCACTCTGTAAATGCAAAATTTAGCACAAAAATTATGTTGGACGGGTTACGACGAGCGGATGGATGTCGACAGAGCACGTAGGACGATATACAAATGGACTCCACAGCAGATAAGTCGACGCAGAAGATCAAAAAAGATATGGAACGACTGCATAGCAGAGGACATAGTGGCAATTCAAAGATCGAGGCTATGAAGCCATTCTACCGAGAATAGGGATCTATAGGAAATGTTGTGGAGGAGGCCAAAAATCATCCTGGGTTTTAGTACCAATGGAAAAAGGTTTTAGTAATCTTTGCTTTTGTATAAATAATCAAAACAGTTTTAATTTTGCAAATAGGTGGTTGTGCCTATTTTCATCAACATTCTAGGTTATTTCGATTTCACTCTGTTTCAATTAAAAGGATATCTTTGTATATTTGTATAAAGTCACGATACAATTTTTTGATTTACCTTGATCAACATACATTCTAAATAATGATGGATTTTGTTCCGTTAGGAACAATTTTAATTATAAATAATAGTGATAGAGCCATGATACGAATGGGCCGGCAAAATGGGGAAAATACCATATCTAATACACTGTTTTAGCAGAGTTTGAAAAATATAAAATAAAGAGGTATAAGTTTTTTTCTCTCTGTTTATTTCACAACATGTGTGGTGAAACCATAAATAAGATATTATTGATCACGATTCACTCGTGTCTATGTGATTTAAAATAAACATACTTTTTTGAGTTTGAAAGTTGCAGCTAAAGTTTTTATGAGGTTTGTTAAAAGATTATTCGCCTCTTTACTCTTATATGAAAATTATATGTTATTCTGTTAAAAGCCCAGCTGTATGTCGGCGTGAAGGCGGTAGCTTCAGGGTGGGGTACGCTGAGCGAGGAGGGCAAAGTTTCGTGTACGTTACAAGAAGTCGAGGTGCCGGTTCTGAGTAATCAAGAGTGCCGAAACACCAAGTACACCGCATCGATGATTACAGATAACATGCTCTGCGCTGGGTATCCTAAGACCGGCCAGAAGGATTCCTGTCAGGTATACTAACTACAAAGACATTACAAATATTATCTAATTCAATTGATTGGAAGAGAACTGGCATGTACGTACATCAGAACTTAGATTTCTTTAATTAATTTTTTCGACATTAAATTGAATTCAAATCACTTAAATAAGAAGTCAGATACGTTGATTACTCAGCCAAGTGGTGATTTTGGTTAATATGAACAAAGACTTTTTGTAGTTATTAAATTATAAATATTTTTTTTTCTGTAGTACAGATTTACAGTAGTTCAATTTATTGGAAATCATATGTAGGTAAATAAATACGCTTTAATCATATGTAAATTTTTCAATTGTAATATGAAGTACATATGATTATATAATGTTTTGAAATGTTATATTCTATAACAAAATATGGATCTCCGAGCATTGTTTTAATGTTTTCTGATAAAACGATACTTCTCAGAAAACATTAGAAAAAAGCTTTGAAGCTGAAGCGCTGGTACAGTTTTGACATTCCAAATTTAAAAAGTTGTTTTATCTGATTTTGAAAATAATACATTTTTTTTAAGTGTTTTAGCAGACTACACTTATATATATTTAGTTTTCAAACCTTTATTGCCACACTGTTTGAGTCGGTCACGATATTTTAAACTGAATAGATTATTTCATGCAATAATTTTTAATCAGGTTGAAAAGATTTCTACTCTTATCTTTAGAATATGAAATGAGAAATTAAAAAAAAAAACAATTCAATCACTTTCTATCGTTTTTCAGGGTGACAGCGGTGGTCCGCTTATAACAGAGAGAAAGCAAGACAAGCGCTACGAATTAATAGGTAATGAATCTTGTTATAGTCTTAACAGGGTTTCACTTAGGTATTATATATTTACTGAGCGCTATTAGCGCTTTATGATACTAAAATTTAGAATTATTATGTATTCAGTTTGTAATTTTTGTCAAGTTAAATGTAGTGAATTTATATGTTAAGTTATGTAATATGACTACATATTTTAGCGATGCAGAAAGATGTTTCACCTCTCAGCATATTTTATTGCTTTTACCTTGGAAAGTGCTCTGTTACTGCCCCTACCGCTTAATTGCAAGACCACCCAACTCTTAACAAAAGTTTCATCCCTTCCATCGATGGATGAGCGAATAAAAACGAACCGTACTAAGTGTACAGTGCGTTTTTCCCGAAATGTCGTTCCACGCTATACCTCGAACCCATACGATATTGATACCTTCAAAAGAAAAACCATATATACATATATCTCAATGTCGGCAATCCCACTATAATTCCTTAGGTGTTCCAGACATTTATGGGAGCACATTAATTGCATTCCATTAGGCTCTTTTGCTTTCCTATTCCATAAAAAATACAAAAATTGGTGACATTACAGATTTCTTGCCGCTCTGTAGTATCAATATGTTTAAAGTCCTTTCATTGATGTTAAGAAATCGGCACATTGTGTATCATTCGTTTCAATTATTGTCAAAATAAAATATTTAAAAGATTTTTGGAATTACAATTCCTCGTGAACTGTAATTGTCACTGTGCTGCAGATGAATACAGGTAAAAGCAGAAGTCATTATATATCGACATATAAAATTATTTTTTTTTATTTGATAAGTATCAAATTGGGTTCCATATTTAAAAAGAGGATGCGGAATCAAAAATATATCTATGTATAAAATTAAAAAAAAATTTAAACAAATCTAAAATTTTTGTGGGGTCTACCTATTTAGGCGCGTGTAGGGTATCTTCAATGGACTCAGACGATTCCATTACGATTTTGAATATCTTCGTGGCATAATAGTTCAAAATCACCATTGATGGTAAGCCACTAACGACCACTAACTGGAAGTTTATTTAGCAAAGAAAGTGTATGTCACCCGAGATAGTAGAACTCAGTTCAATTTACCTCCAAAAGGCAAGCCGTTTACCGCAAAAAAATCTCCCTTAGTCGTATTGTGTTACTCAGGGAATAGCCTTCTTAATAAATATCTAGGTATCGTATTGGTTTCCGTGATGCTGACTTTTGAGCTCCGTTTAATTTTTTGTCTATAAGTGGGATAAGGTAAAAGTTCAAAAACTTTTCGCCCTCTCAGTAAATTCGACTAATATTTCAAAGTCGAATGCGAGATTTGTCTTTATTTATCTATCATAATTAATACAATTCTAATACTAATTGAATACATACAATTCAAATCGAATACTAACAGAGATACATTGATAAAACCTATGGGTCCAGAAATTTTAAAAAAAATCACCGGAGTGCCATGTATTGTAGGTAAGCACTAATAAGAGATTTGGAAAATTCATTCATTAAGGAATTAAAACGGTGATGAATAATTGTATTTAAATCGCACGAGATACATGTATCTCAAGTTATGCTTTGTGTTTATTTGATTAATATTATATGTTCTGTAGAAAGGTACTGCTGCTCTCAGAGTTTAGAGTACCTGAATTTTGAGCTGATGTTCTGATTTCAAATCCCAGTCGAAGATAAAATTTGAAAACGAATAAAATTTACACGATTCTTCGTTGACAAGGGTATGTCAGTATAAGTACCTTGGTCATGGTATCTATCCTTCGACCTGATAGATGATGCCAATATAGAGAGAGAGAGCGCAAGGCGATGTCTGTTAGAGCGAACATGATCGCACGCAGGCTTGTTCGATGTTCCATCCCTATGAAGTTCACTCTCTTTAGGGCTTCAATCAACAGCCTGCGGCAGTTTACCGTTAGACATAAGCCTCCCCCAAGAAGCGCCACCTAATCCGATCTTCGGCTTCACGCATCCAGTTTCTGCCAGCCGTCCTGCGCAGATCGTCGAACCATCTAGTCAGGGGGCGTCCCACACTACGTTTACCGAGACGCGGTCTCCACTCCAGCACACATTTGCTTTAACGATTGTCAGATCTCCGACAAACGTGAGCAGCCCATTGCCTCTTTAGTTTGCTAATTCGAAAGGCTATGCCGGTGACTTTAGTTCTCTGGCGGATTTTTTCACTTAGAATCATATCTACCAAAGAAACTTCGAGCATAGCTTTCTCCATAGCTCTCTGAGCGACTATGAGCTTTTGAAGCAAACGAAAAAACAGTACAATAATGCATTCAGGATGCTGATGGGGCTGCCTCGTATCTGCACAGCGTCGGGTATGTTCGCTGAGGCGCATGTAGATTGCTTTTATAGAATAATGCGCAAATGGTGTACATCCCTGGTGCACAGGGTAGGACAGTCTCAACGGCATCCTGAGGGCATTTGCTGACAGGTTTGATTGTTAGTACCTGCATCATTTTCAAATGATGCACATGCTGACAAATCAAGCTTGTCTTAGGTAAGGTGTGTCTAACAATATATGACCTGTGAAGGTTGAAATAAATAACTTTTATTTTATTTATAGTTCCAGTTAGGATAACCTCATTATGTTTAGTAGTATATGGTGATGGAATGAATGATTATGATTTATGAATGATATGAAGTCTGTGAATATGTCTCAAGATATAAGGTAACAAATCCGTTACCTGCGTTTGTGCAAAATCATCACAAGCAGGTATAAAGACGTAAAAAGTAAATATCAAAGTTTAAGGAGACATCACCAAATAACACATGATTCACACAAACCGGAATGTTTAGTGTGAATATTTATAATGTATATTAAACGATTTATGTTAGGGACATTTTAAATTATGAGGTGTGATTTTCCTTTTTCATTTACAATAGAGAAGTGAAGAGTGTGAAGAAGTAAGGGATCATGTTCGTATATTTATTTATTGTATGTTGTTTTAATACTATAATAGAAGCAAGAAATTTAACAAAATTCGTGGCAGGAAATTATCGCTCATGAAGAATTACCACTAACTGTACTATCGATGCGTTACCCACCTCAGGAAAAGGTTGATTCTTCCGAGTTTTGGTACCCCATCAATCTGTTTTGAATGAACGTGGTGGGGACAAAAGTTGAGTATTTTTCTATCAATGCGCAGTAGAAAAGCCATTAATCAGAAGTCGGTGTTTTTTTCGACAGTTGTTACTCTATCAACGACCTATTACTTTTCACTTATATTTCGCTGAATACCCTCTATTATATCTTAGGCTGCTTGATAAGGATGGTAATACTGCTACAGTCGGTATTCAGCGTTTCGTGTGTCTATCAATATCATGTACCTTGTTCAAGTGAGGTTGACAATTTTACAAGCCGTTACACTGTTGACAGAATTATTTTATTTAAATTTTGATATCAGTAACAGAAAGTATTTGCCCTACCTTTTCTTCGTTTGTAAATTAATACAAGGAATATACTAAACTTTTTATGTTTGCAGGTGTTGTGTCTTGGGGCAATGGCTGTGCAAGAGTTGGCTATCCAGGAGTTTATACCAGGGTCACTAATTACATTAAATGGATCCAGGAAAATACCCAGGACGCGTGCTATTGTACAAAGTGAATAACACACACATTAACTTTGACAAGCCAACCTATTATATACATTTAGAATTAATTGGAAAGTAGTAAATGTAATAAGGAATAAAAAGTGTACAAACTTTAAAGTTTGGACTAATTAAAACACGTATTATTGTAATAGTAATTTAATTATTGTTTAAATTATGTATTATGATATTAATAATTAGTATTATGATAAAAACATGTATAAGAAAATAAAAAAAACGTGGTATCATCTTATTAAATTACTCCAATGTAATTTCAAAATACAATTTGTACCTATTCTACCAAAAATATCTATAAGATATACTTACATTATTTTGGAAGTTACTATTTCTTTGGATTTGAATATACGTATTATTGCCATATTAATTAAGATAATATTAGATAATATACTAATTTTCAATGTTCTCAATACAAATATACCAATAAAGTAAGTAGTAGTTGAATATTTTTATTTTACCCAACTGCCAATAATTGCATATTTTTTACAGTCCATATATGCCCCACTGCTTGCTGTACCTGTATATACAATTTTTATATTATGTTAAGCGAATACGTTAATTAATCTATTCAAATAAATATTATATTTATTAAAATGAAATAAAAGAACATGAAACATTTATTAAGATATAAAATAACATTGAAAAATAAATTGTAAATAAAAAATCATTCTCGTTAATATTCTGGCACATCATTTATCATATTATATTTATTTTGTTATATTTATAAATTTATACAGTAATGACAATATTTAAATCAATTTAACAGGTAATATATTGTGTGGGGATTATTATTCAGAATTTGCATTAAAATGACTTCGTCCTTATTGATCTGCAGATAAGAATCAAAATGGTGATTATGACAGGGAGGTCAACGATCTTTGGAGGTCATTGCCAAATACACCCGTTCGTACAGCCTCCAATAGACGTCTTAGACGATGCTCGTCATAAGTAGCTAATGAACTTAATATACAATTTATCAGCTATTTCTTACATTCACATACGGCACGACAAGAAACTTACAAGAATTTAGAAGCAATAAATTGTGTTGTCTGAACCAGTTCTTTTAGCTTTGTTTTTGAAGTATAAGTGCTATATTTTAGGGTACCCGAACTCCATAAGTACGTTGGTATCGAAGACATGAGTTAGTGTATCAAAAACTTGGAAGTCTTGAACACAGTGATACGAAAAATTAAAAGTTCGTAGAGTTCATTTTATTAATTGATTAAATTTTTGTTGGCGGAATTATGTATTGCTATTTGATTTATTTTATTTTATGCGTTTCTATTGGAGTTGGTGATACATTGAGTAAGGTAAGAGTTTTCGTTATATTTTATTTCGTTTATTATGCTCATTGTCTTTTCTTATAAAACAGTCGTTAAAAACGTTGCCTATTTCTCGCTAGTTGTAAAATATTTTTCATAAAATCGGCTTTGACTATTGTTTAAATAAATTAAAGTTAAATTTGAATAAAATAATGAACGATGAAAAATAAACTCTTTTAGTACTAAGGGTTTTTAAATTCTTACCAGAATTGTCTATGATATAATATTAATTTGATATGTGAATGATAAAACTTACTCAACAACGTTACTGATTATTAATACAAACTTCGATTTATATTTTTTCTTATAGGCACATTTGAAAATTTCGGATACTTCCTACACATCAGCTCATTTATTACCAAAAAGAGAGCTGCCGCCTTGTATGGATTGCAGTAAGTAAAATAAAAATAATTACATTTTTTTTAAATAGCAGGCAAAATTGTTACTATCCTAGGATAATATGCACAGTTTTGTAAATTAAATGGGAACCTGGCGAACACGGGCGGTGTTTGGCCCTAGGTCTTTGATAACTTCTTCGGAAGAATTCATAGAGAAATAGAGAATCGTATGTTGCGTTTCTTCTATTTCTCTTTTATGATCGATATTATAATCGATTATCTGCGTAAGGTGTTTATAGTTTAGGGTGTTAATATGATCATCAAAATACTTGGAGAATAGCGATTTTATATTGATGCTCGATTCTGCTTTCATCTATTATGCATTAGGATAATTCCCTATAAGATAAATAAGTATCCCTTATTTGTGAGGGAAGTCATTGCCCAGCTGTGGACAGATAAAGTTGTATTAATTGAATGATTTATAAGAATAGAATAAAAGCTAAAAATGGACTACCTTATAAAATGTTATGGTAAAACTACAGCGCTAATTTTCAACTATTTAAAAATCTTATTTGAAGATTAATATTAATAACCTATTAAATATAGAATAACCTATTAAATATAGAATAACCTATTAAATATAGAATAACCTAATAAATGAAATATTCATTTCATAGAGAGGTAATATTTAGTAGAACACAATTTGTATTTTCTTTTAATAAGTATTCGGATAAATTTAATAAAAACTATATGATGTCATTCATATACGAAATATTACAGAACACTAAATTATTATAATGGTATCAACGAATTAAACGAAGTGTCTTTTAAAAAATTACACACGGAGTTGCTCATGTTTATTGAGCTGTATCAAGTTAAAAATGAAAGTAAATTTAAAGTCTGATATAAAATTTAGACACTAAGAGCGTTATAATTTATTATAAAGAACTTTAATAACAAACACTTGATACTGTCAAGTGTTTTCGATGGAATTCAATATTCGGTAATGCATCGGTCATGGTGACGATACACGTGATCCTATATGTATACAGGACGAGTACAATAATACGCGATCTGCATGCGATCTGCAGTGTTGGAAAAAAATTTGTTCTCCTCTAACATACTCATCGACGTAGATAAGGCTTTTACGAGTTGCTTGCTGGTTTCTTTTTATAGCTGATTTAAATTGGTATAGAACTATAAGCATTAAGTGTTTGCATAATTATGTTGGTTCTTCTTACATGTAGACCTTGTTACAATGTGGATTATTAAAGATAGGAACGTTTGGTTACGAACTTTCTGCATAATGCCAATATTGTTACTTTCCTCATTCCAGTTGTTGATGCGTTTTTAATATATGTACATGTTTCCACTTTATGATATAAATTTTCAAACCAGTAAAATCTTTCAAGTTCAAAAAAAATGTCTAAAAGTGTTTACCGAATCTATCTTGAACTAAGAACTTGAAATTCAAGAGATGTATCGCATGATGTTTAATAAGAATAGTGATATAACTTTAATTTGGTAATCTGTTTTAATTTGGTGAACGTTCTGGTGAATCTGATTTAATGTCAGAAACGTTCTGAAAATATATGTAATTATCTTAATGTTATATGTGTATTTATATATGTAAATATAAATATCCACATTTATTCTGGGATATCCTTTGACTTTTGCAGTGCCTTGATTTGCGCAGAGCGGCTGGCAGAAACTGGATGTGTGTAGACAAAGATTAAGCTAAGTGGCACGCCTTGGGGAGGTCTAAGTACCCAGCAGGACAAGATACCCATCGATTATGACTTGGCCTATCAACTTCCGTTCTGGTTAATCAGCGACAACTCGTGAAAAGCATTATGTCGAGATTGTCGTGGTGGATTAAACCAGAACGGAATTACAAAATAAAAATTAAACACACATGTGCTATTCAAAACTTACCCTAAAACGGGGTTTGATTCCTGCACTTATTTTTGAAATAAATACTGAGCGAGGGCGCTCTTAAGAGACGTCATGGTTCCCGTTGATATTTCCATAACGGACGAACCCTCACTGAGGTGGTGTCGTTCCTCGGCACCCGTCAGTAACTTCCATAAAAAACCCGAGCGGCACACGAACAAGGCCGAAATAGCACGAAGGCGCGAGCGCCGCACCTACACCTACTTGAGTTTACAAATTCCTTTTCAAATTCCTTCAATCTGTCACCGCGTTGCTTTGAACACTTAACGTATGACAAGCAAAAAATGTTCGATGGCAGATCGTGTTTTTGTTATAGTAATTTATTAATTCTAATATTAGAATAAGTATTTAAATTTGAATACGAAATAGTGTACTAATACTAATATTTTTAACTTATACCTAAACTAACTAAAATATAATCATTAAAACA
>JASFAT010000262.1:0-33517 GCA_031353405.1 Baronia brevicornis | reverse complement strand
ATACGTAAAAAAATGATGATGAACTATCAAATCATTATAATTTTCATAATACAAATACATGATTTGAAAAATCCCCGTATTATACGTTGGACATGAAATTGCATTACATATAAGAGTGCCGCGATATAGAAGCATTTACTATATTAAGAAAAAAAGTCACAA
Source organism: Baronia brevicornis (assembly GCA_031353405.1). Taxonomy (NCBI): domain Eukaryota; kingdom Metazoa; phylum Arthropoda; class Insecta; order Lepidoptera; family Papilionidae; genus Baronia; species Baronia brevicornis. The sequence goes on along the minus strand of JASFAT010000262.1, from coordinate 33,355 downwards.
ATTTACCTAACTGCTAGAAATTTTTGAATTATGATGATGAATTATGAATGAAGTCAAAAATCTATATATATATATATATATTAATTTTTATAAGTAATGTAGAAATATTCCATACTTTGTTTGACAAATAATGTGATTTTAATTTTTCCATTTACAAATTCATATGGTAATCATTATGGTATATGGTAGTCATTTAAATTACTGGTTTGTTATATTCCAATTACGTCGCTTGGCTGAATCGTACGGAGCTATCTATAAATTACATCATACAAGATTTAAGATTTTTCCCACATGTCCCACGCCGCACATGGTCACATATGTTGCAATTTTACATTAAGTAATTTTTAAATTAAAACAGCACTTCTGAAACTATTTATATATTTTCTATCAATAAAAAATTGGTAATATTTTAAAGATGATATGACATCACGAAGCTTACGATTCGTCCTTTTTTGCTACCTTTACGTGAGACGTAATTTATGGAAGGTCCTTCTATTCAAAACTTAAAATTTTGTTACATACCAAATTTTACTTTTCGGGCCCCCAAATGTATTTTATTCATTATCATTTCGTTGGATAAAAGGATTCAGACAATAATTTTAATGTATGTCATGCACAACTGACGTTTCTAGGATTTCTTACAAAAAGTCGCTGTAGCCAATTCGGATACGAAAACATCAATCATCATTAAGTTGCTAGATATAAGCTTATCCTAGATCTGAATGGTTCACTTTAATACTCAATTCAGGTCAGACAGGTGACTTTAGAAACTAACATAATCCTAGATTAATTTCAGCCTGACCGTGATTATTGGATGGTAAGATGGCTACCAAACTCTTTCATAGTTTAGCAGGATATATCGCCACCTAAAGAGGTTGACATACAAAACCGTCAACATATTGCACCAACTTACATTTCCAATGCTTTTAGTAAAAAATCATGAATGTATTTAAAATTATAGATTACGGTGCCATTAACTTGTTTGTGTAAATAGTGTTTTTAATGAACAAGTCTAGAGAGGATCTCGTATGTATAAAGGATTTTATATCTCAAAAAGTATGGTGCTATATCAACTTAGGGTTATTGCGTAGAAAGTTTTTAAGTTTGGATATAGTTGGGGAATGTTAGTTAATAATTTTTTTATACTTATGTACAGTTTTTTGAAGATAAAATAATGATTATATTGACATGTGTAAATGTAATGCTCAATTTAGCATTTTTGTGTCTGTTCCTAATTTAAGACCACTTTTTTGTATATGTAATTAATCTATAAAAACATTGTTAACAAATGATGTTTAAATGCATTTATATTGAACACTGAGTGAATTCTACAATTTTACCGAATGCCGATGGTTTTTTTTTTTAAATAATCGCAATAATTAATAAAACTATTTTTAGATAGCATATTTTTGTGAACTATATTTTACCATTTTGGAAATTAAATTTTTTTCTACAACCTTTGCTTATTATTTAAAAATCCCTTTTTATAAAAAATATTCTTAGTTTATTAAAATTACATTTTTCTTTGCTTCGTTACGATCTAAATAACTAATTCATAGCTATTACCGATTACACCGGGTATCAAATATATATTTTTGTTTTCCTTCTAACACAAACTTTAGAAATTAACACAAAATTATATTTAGATTTTACAGTTATTACCGTAACTTTTTTGATTTGGAAGACTTTTCCTTGTTGATAAGTTAAATATCGAGATTCTAAACGTTGGGATAAGTCGTATAACGACTTCTTTTGTAAGTAAAAAGTTCGGAAGTTAGAGTATACACAATAAAGTGAGACAGTTATTCAAACACAATCATCGCCTCGCAACTATATAAGGCAAAGTTAAATATAAAATTACAGGGTGTGAGAAAATAATCGATTTTTATATTAATTGATTATTGTTAATCGATTTTCTTAATAATAATAAAAGTAAAAAGGTACCAGTTTTCGCAGCTAAACAGTTGGCCTCTTCTAATTTCACTTCATGTACAACACATTCAGTATCTGATTTAGCAAAAATTATGACACCATCATTTTAATTGTAACTTTGCGAAGTGAAGTATAAGTTATAGCCATTTATTTGTGGTGAGTTTGAATATTTATCGCACCAGCATTCTGTAAGGACTATGAAATCGATAGTAATTCTAATTCGTTCGATTAATATTAAGAAACAATCAAGACTTTTATTAACACTCCTTATATTTACCGGTTTCTTAATTTTGTATTTGTTTATACAATTTTTTATAAAAAATACATAAATATCCTCAACATACGTGCACGGAATACTACAAACTTCTTGTGGTATATTTTTTCATTGGACGTGAATAATAAATGTTTTTGCTACTTGAGGTAAGAAATGTACCACATTTCCAGGCCAGTTCTTTTCTAGAATTTCTTTTGAATATTCCAATTCTCTTACATATGTTAAGGTATTTTATATTTTAAATGGCGTTTGTCTATTGTATGGCAGTTTCACCCTCCTGGTGGTAATGATAACGTCAGGTAGCACACCTGCACGTTTGCATAAAGCAAGCAAATTTTCAATAATGATAACTTAATTATTGAAAATTTGCTTGCTTTATGCAAACGTGCAGGTGTGCTACCTGACGTTATCATTACCACCAGGAGGGTGAAACTGCCATACAATAGACAAACGCCATTTAAAATATAAAATACCTTAACATATGTAAGAGAATTGGAATATTCAAAAGAAATTCTAGAAAAGAACTGGCCTGGAAATGTGGTACATTTCTTACCTCAAGTAGCAAAAACATTTATTATTCACGTCCAATGAAAAAATATACCACAAGAAGTTTGTAGTATTCCGTGCACGTATGTTGAGGATATTTATGTATTTTTTATAAAAAATTGTATAAACAAATACAAAATTAAGAAACCGGTAAATATAAGGAGTGTTAATAAAAGTCTTGATTGTTTCTTAATATTAATCGAACGAATTAGAATTACTATCGATTTCATAGTCCTTACAGAATGCTGGTGCGATAAATATTCAAACTCACCACAAATAAATGGCTATAACTTATACTTCACTTCGCAAAGTTACAATTAAAATGATGGTGTCATAATTTTTGCTAAATCAGATACTGAAATGAAGATAATGAAGATAATGAAGTGAAATTAGAAGAGGCCAACTGTTTAGCTGCGAAAACTGGTACCTTTTTACTTTTATTATTATTAAGAAAATCGATTAACAATAATCAATTAATATAAAAATCGATTATTTTCTCACACCCTGTAATTTTATATTTAACTTTGCCTTATATAGTTGCGAGGCGATGATTGTGTTTGAATAACTGTCTCACTTTATTGTGTATACTCTAACTTCCGAACTTTTTACTTACAAAAGAAGTCGTTATACGACTTATCCCAACGTTTAGAATCTCGATATTTAACTTATCAACAAGGAAAAGTCTTCAAATCAAAAAGTTACGGTAATAACTGTAAAATCTAAATATAATTTTGTGTTAATTTCTTAAAGTTTGTGTTAGAAGGAAAACAAAAAATATATATTTGATACCCGGTGTAATCGGTAATAGCTATGAATTAGTTATTTAGATCGTAACGAAGCAAAGAAAAATGTAATTTTAATAAACTAAGAATATTTTTTATAAAAAGGGATTTTTAAATAATAAACAAAGGTTGTAGAAAAAAATTTAATTTCCAAAATGGTAAAATATAGTTCACAAAAATATGCTATCTAAAAATAGTTTTATTAATTATTGCGATTATTTAAAAAAAAACCATCGGCATTCGGTAAAATTGTAGAATTCACTCAGTGTTCAATATAAATGCATTTAAACATCATTTGTTAACAATGTTTTTATAGATTAATTACATATACAAAAAAGTGGTCTTAAATTAGGAACAGACACAAAAATGCTAAATTGAGCATTACATTTACACATGTCAATATAATCATTATTTTATCTTCAAAAAACTGTACATAAGTATAAAATAATTATTAACTAACATTCCCCAACTATATCCAAACTTCAAAAACTTTCTACGCAATAACCCTAAGTTGATATAGCACCATACTTTTTGAGATATAAAATCCTTTATACATACGAGATCCTCTCTAGACTTGTTCATTAAAAACACTATTTACACAAACAAGTTAATGGCACCGTAATCTACAATTTTAAATACATTCATGATTTTTTACTAAAAGCATTGGAAATGTAAGTTGGTGCAATATGTTGACGGTTTTGTATGTCAACCTCTTTAGGTGGCGATATATCCTGCTAAACTATGAAAGAGTTTACCATATATAAGAGTTTGTAGCCATCTTACCATCCAATAATCACGGTCAGGCTGAAATTAATCTAGGATTATGTTAGTTTCTAAAGTCACCTGTCTGACCTGAATTGAGTATTAAAGTGAACCATTCAGATCTAGTATAAGCTTATATCTAGCAACTTAATGATGATTGATGTTTTCGTATCCGAATTGGCTACAGCGACTTTTTGTAAGAAATCCTAGAAACGTCAGTTGTGCATGACATACATTAAAATTATTGTCTGAATCCTTTTATCTAACGAAATGATAATGAATAAAATACATTTGGGGGCCCGAAAAGTAAAATTTGGTATGTAACAAAATTTTAAGTTTAGTAATAGAAGGACCTTCCATAAATTACGTCTCACGTAAAGGTAGCAAAAAAGGACGAATCGTAAGCTTCGTGATGTCATATCATCTTTAAAATATTACCAATTTTTTATTGATAGAAAATATATAAATAGTTTCAGAAGTGCTGTTTTAATTTAAAAATTACTTAATGTAAAATTGCAACATATGTGACCATGTGTGGCGTGGGACATGTGGGAAAAATCTTAAATCTTATATGATGTAATTTATAGATAGCTCCGTACGATTCAGCCAAGCGACGTAATTGGAATATAACAAACCAGTAATTTAAATGACTACCATATACCATAATGATTACCATATGAATTTGTAAATGGAAAAATTAAAATCACATTATTTGTCAAACAAAGTATGGAATATTTCTACATTACTTATAAAAATTAATATATATATATATATATAGATTTTTGACTTCATTCATAATTCATCATCATAATTCAAAAATTTCTAGCAGTTAGGGAAATTTGTGACTTTTTTTCTTAATATAGTAAATGCTCCTATATCGCGGCACTCTTATATGTAACGCAATTTCATGTCCAACGTATAATGCGGGGATTTCTCAAGTCATGCATTTGTATTATGAAATTTATAATGATTTGACAGTTTATCATCATTTTTTTTACGTATACACATCTTGTTAATTTTGTTTTATTAAGTTTTTGTTCCTAGTTTTTGAGTTTAAGGAATATTCAACTCTCGTATAACTCAGGATCAATCAACCGTGTTATAGGAGGGTTTACTGTATAATTATCAACGATAGCAGTCATCATAAAGTATTAAAAAATAGTGTATATGATGTTTCAAATATAAACGTCGACTGGTGGGATTTATAAAGAGGTGTGCCCGTAACGGGCAAGTATCTTAATTGCTTCGATAAAATAAATACTTTGTAATACTAGTAAAATTGTGCGTGCCAATATAAAATATAATCAATTTAAAATTTTTTAAGGCGTAACAGACAGATTTTTACTCCCAATTTCTCGGGGCAAGGAACCCACCACGTTTGTCTTAGGCGGATTGGCGTGATATACTGACTCGAAATAAATAGCTATAGACCATACATATATTTATCCCGATGCGGGAACATAACCCGCGACTTAACTTCGAAATTGATAATTTCACCATAAAGCCAATTAGGACGTCGAAATATATTGTTATATTACAGTAAATTGTGCTAGGACTTGATGATAATCACACCGAATAACACGTTCTTTTTATCGGATTTTAAAATTTGACGATCCCTATTTTTGGGATTAATCGATTATTTTTACAAAAATCGATTAATCCGAAATGTATTGTTTATGGTTCACTGAAAGAAAAGACATGTATAAGGAACGAGGCGTTTAGTATAAACGGAAAGATCGATCGAACGCTTTTTCAGATCAATTTTAAGTAACAACCGTATATCTGTATAATTTTTCGAAGACGACTGATTAAAACGCGTCCTCATACCAAAGACTTATTATAATAAATTTTGAATGTGACCATACATTTACATTATTACAGATTACAACAATTGACTAATACTCACGCAAATACATTAAAAATAATTGAACATTTGCAATTATAATTATTTGATCGTTGCCTTTACGTAATATAAAATCTTATCATAAGTATTTACATACAACAGTAACATAAATCGCTTCACTGGAAGCACATTAAATATTAAAATGGCAGTTGTATTCAACTAAATTATTATCTAGGAATGATAGATACATTATTACACATGTCAAAAAAATTATTAAAATGAGCATATAAGTTTACGTATAGTTTCAAATCAAGGAAATCTAAAATTACATTAAAATTTAATACTAATACTAATACTAATAATTAGGATTAAAAATACACAGATGTCGTGTATAAAAATATACAATTGAATAATATGATAATTGGATATAACACGGTAAAAATAAAAATAATTTTACAATTAAAACAACAGATACAACCTAATAAATATTACCTAATTATCTTTATAAGCACATTTTGTACGCAATAATAAAAAAATATAGATCAAATTAAAATCTCTAGTATTTGAGCACTGAAAAAGTTTTTCGCTGTACTTATCATCAGGGTGTTCAACCCTAAAAGGACGACTGTTTAAAATTTCGATATTTACATTAATTACTTACCCTACTCACTATGACGCATTTTTTTGCATCTATTGCTTATACAACACTATTTTTTTTTATATAAAAAATTGATATCTATAAATTATCCCTAAAAATTGACGTGGAGTAAAAGGTTTCGTAACACAAGTGAGAAAGGGATGCTTAGATGGTTTGGGCACATAGACAGAATGGATGAAAAACGACTGACAAAATAAATTTACGTTGCGGATGTGGATGGAAGGATCAGTAGGGGAAGACAAAAGAAAACATACCTTGATTAAATTGCCAAAGTTTTTAGGAAAGGCCCAAGCCTTTCCCTGTGTGAGGTGAACAGTACCCTCAACTGGCGAGCTTGCATGAGAGTGATGAGTGTGGAGGAAGTAAGGAGAGTGTGCCGAGATCGTAGCAGATGGAGATCTGTGGTTTCCACGTACCCCTACGGGTAACAGGCGTAACGATATGTATGTACATATGTAAAAAAAATTATAATTGGTCAAAATTTATATAGGCGGGACTTCAGAGAGGCGAGATCGTATGGGAAAAAATAGGACATAATTGTCTCTCTTAAATATATGCTTTCAATTATGAACAGAACGTTTAAAGTATTTCGTCGACCTAATTATCAGAATTCCTAAGTCTATACGAGTAAATTTTACAATAACAATGTAAAACTGATTTTCGTTCATAGTTTGTGAAATTTTTATAAGTGGTTGTTTTAAGATAAATATGAAATATTTAATTGAATACGTTTTAAGATTATAAGTTATATGGGATAAAAAATCGAGAAGTTATTTCTTTGCATTTATAATTTTTTTGTAAGTAGTGTGTCCATAATTTTACGTAGGATTTTAGGAAATTTTAATTATATTAATTTTTCATTGATAACATTTTGATTTATGATATTTTTTCTTCTCTGAACAAACCATTAATTTTTTACTAAAAATACTGGTGTATATCTCGAAGTATTGGAACCTAAAGTAGTACTAAAAGTTAGTACTAAAAGATTACATTTGCATTCAACTTGCTATTGTACGTATATAGATCGCATAGCAAAAGAGAGTTTTAGGCAATTCCTCTCATCAGTTTGCGAAGAGGACTTATTGGCTGCCCCGTATCGAAACGTAGTATACGACATTTTTTTTTATTAGGAAAAAGAACTTACACTCATAGTTACACGCTAAAGTTTTCTGTGTCGTAACTATCGTTATAAACACAATAAACAAGGACAAACACACACACACACACACACATAGTTATTTAATACTTGGTCAGGTCATATAAATAATTGTGTACTAGAATAGAACACATGATCCTCGGCTCAGAAAACAAACACTTCGCCAATGCGATATTTGGGTTGTCATAATTTTACTTACCCAATAAGTTCGCATCAAAAACATACATTAAAATCTTATAACTAAAGAGTTTATAATCTCAAAACTAGTAGTTTACAATCTCAAAAGTAGGGAATTACATACATTGTGTTATAACAATCTTTTTGCGATCTTGGTTTCGATGTGAGGCAGCCGTAATGTCTCGATTGGACCATTTTAATATACTATAAACTGTTTTTCTAACTGAAATACATTAATATAGTACATGTAATTATTTCAAGTAGTTAACATGAAGAGTAGGGTGACAATAAATTCATGTCTAAGCATAGTTCTAAACAAGACAGTTGGAAAGGAAATGCAAAACTTATCCATGCGTCGTATAAGAATTATTTCTAATATTGGTAGAGCCACGCTGCAGACGAATACTTTATCAAGAATGGCATAATATTTGTCTGTAGCATGAATGGGCCGGCTCGCCCGGGAAGTACCGCACTCCCGCAGAAATCCGGCGTCTGAGTGGTAGCTTACATACCGCGCTTCGTATGGTGAGCGGCTGAGTTCCGGAGGCCCAACACCCTCCCCCCTCCCTCTACACTTTCCCACTCTCATAATGACACTTTCCTTAAAGGTCGGCAACGCTTCCGCACTGCCTTTGGCGCTGCGGAAGTTCATGGGCGGCGTTGATTGCTTTCCATCTGGTGATACGCCTGCTCGTTTGCTTTCCTATCCCATAAAAAAATAATTTGGATTGATTAGTTTTGAATTGTTTTGCAATTTTACTTCCATCTCAAATAAAATGAAGAATCATATTGTCTATGCCGTCGGTTTAAGTAATTATACAATAGTATATTGAAAAGCAAATCTTTGGCTTACTGCACTTACGTACACTGCAGTTAGTAGTTAAATGCCAAATGCTGTTAGGTTTTAACGAGTAAAATGTTTCTTAGCATTTTCAAACAACACAGTGTTTGTTTGAGTTTCACCAATTGCTACGTTGAACCGCTGTGCATGAGATTCATGATGTGTATGTGTCCCGGATTGTCGACCGTAACAAAACACGAGAACTTATCGTCGTGGCACAATTTCTTTCCGTTCACACCCGAGAGTTTGATGCACGCCAGTATCTCTTTCCTTTTTGAACCTTCTTTGCATCTGAAAAAGATAAAGAGATTATATTATATTATATTCACGCCTATCCCCCGCAGGAGTTGGCAGAGACCACAGAGCTCCATCCGCTACGATCCTGGCACACCCTCCCCGCCTCCTCCACACTCATCCATCCTTTCATCCATTTTTCCTCTCACATTCATCGCAGCGAAACGGTTCTCCCCATTATATTAATAGGGCAAAAAGTGCCAATCAATGTGATAGTAAAATCAATATATATCCAGTCCATGTCTTTGAGGAATGGGCGTAACTTTTTTTATAGTAAAACAGGCAAACGAGCATGCAGGTCACCTGGTGGTAAGTGATTAACTGTGAATTTTTTTTTATATATTCACGCCTATCCCCCGCAGGGGTTGGCAGAGACCACAGAGCTCCATCCGCTGCCATTCATCGCAGCGAAACGGCTCGTCATTGGTCGCTTTTCGCCCTTCGTGAGAATCAGGACGTGACGGGTGGCGAACCACGTCGCCGTCATTTTTTTCGCCACATTAGGTATATTAAATTCGTCTTAGTTAATCCCACGAGCCGCAAGGGAGGATGGAGGTCAGCCCCAGCAGAGCCCTGCATGCTGAGGTAAGGCACCATAATCCCCGGGGAGCCCGACCCCGGGACGATCGGCACGCTTGCGACTAGGCTCGCCCCTAGCCACGCATCCATTGGCACGGCAGACCGTGGATTGGCGGAGAGGAAGGGAAAGGATAGAGAAGAAAGGATGGAAAGGAAATGCGGATTGGGGGGGTTACCAGACTCAGAATAAACATTTATAAATCCATATAAATATTTATTCCGATGCGGGAATCGAACCCGCGACCATTGACTCCGCAGGTGGAGGGCCCCGCCACTGAGCCAATAAAACCAAGCCGTGAATATGATAATATAAACCGTGAATAATATTTCAAAAAATGAATTATGATTACAAATTTTTATATTTCAGAAAGTAAGATGATATTACTGAATATATATAAATATCATTGTAAAATTTGGAGACCAAGAAACGACTTGTAACTGCTTCGTAGCATTCCGTACTTCAATGTTAACTACTCGTCCACAGCGATCACATTTTGACGCATGCGCTCCGTACCGAAAGGATTAAACTCATCACGCTTGTCTGAAGCGGATTGATGTGGCACCCATACTCGGATTTATTCCGAGTCTGGGTGTAGGCATGTAGACTGAAAGTTTAACGTCCATTTTTAGAGGCATATATAGACCCGCGGCTAACAGTAGAGAGATATATTCTTTATTGTACACCAAAAACAAAGTTATACTATTATTGATAATATATATATTTATATATAAATAGCGGTCTGATCGTTACTAGCGATTTTTTCCAGGCAACCGTATGGACACAGTGTATAAAAGATATAATTTGATGTAGGTTACATATTATCTATATATAATCGTCAGGATGATAGAAAAAAATTATTAATAAACAAAATAATAGCAATAAGCAAAAATATATTATATATAAATATGAGTTACACGTAAATAATGATCGAATAAATTAAAAGATAGATAGATGTTTATAAAGAAAGTTACTCACGTTTTACCCTTCCAGTTGCATTTCCAGCATTCCTGTGGCGTTAGCAATCCACTGCCAAAGAAAAAGTTGTTCGCGGGTGTTGGCTCTATGTTTAAATGCTCCATGGCTGCCGTTAAGTTTGTGGTGTCTATTGGACTGGCGATCGGTGTCACTGCGTTCCAACGGTTTCTGGTGAATAATTATAAACAAATAACTTTATGTGCCTGTGTTGTGTATTGGTATTTTAAAAGAACACAATACATGATTTAATTTTTTTTTTATGGGATAGGAAGGCAAACGAGCAGTGTCACCTGATGGAAAGCAATCAACGCCGCCCATAGACATCCACAGCGGCATAGGCATTGCGGAAGCGTTGCCGACCTTTAAGTGATATTATGGGGGAGGGGGAGGGTGTTGGGCCTCCGGAACTCAGGCTACTCACCGTACGAAGCGCGGTAGCTAAGCTACCACTCAGACGTTAGTTTTCTGCGGGAGTGTGGTACTTCCCCGGGCGAGCCAGCTCATTCATGCTACAGATAAATAATATGCCATTCTTGACAAAGTATTCGTCTGCAGCATGGCTCTACTACAGTAAAAATTTTACAGGAATTCTTGTTAACCATTTCAACTAAGCTTATAATGCTTGACTTAAAAATGGTTCACGTCAATAGTCCAACGGTGGATACGAAATCAAGTTGTTAGACCGTAAACCTGATTCTTAGCAGTTTAACTATTGTTGGTTATATTGACATAAAATAAGATAATAGAAGAAGAGGAAGAAAGTAAAAGAAGTTGGATCTCTGAATTCCAATACTCAATACTGTATGTTTGTACTGTATACTGTATGTGTGTTCCAATACTCAATAGTGTGAACATTCCCCAGTTGAGTCGGCCCCATAATTCATGGCTATTAAAAGTAAATAACCTGTTTCTTTTTTATTCTCGTTTTAATGCAATAATTAATATAAAAAACATTTTTTGATAGAAATAGTCATGAGACTATTTCTATCAAAAAATGTTTTTTATATTTATTATTCCATAATAAAGCATATATTCAAAATAATTGCAGATGTGGATGGAAGGGTCGGTAAGGGAAGACCGAGGGAAACATACCTTGACCAAGGTTCTAGGAAAGGCCAGGTCAAGAGTACTCTAAAACTTGTAACCAGCGGGCTAGCATGAGGAGAGTGATGAGTGTGGAAGAAGCAAGGAAAGTATGCCGAGATTGTAGCAGATGGAGATCTGTGGTTCCTGCCTACCCTTACGGGAAACAGGCGTGATTAAATGTATGTATGTATGTATGTATACCTCAAATATCCTTTGATTCGCGTCTTAACCAAGTACGTGATATTCCACCATACAATCTCTGATGCCATCGTTACCAGCACCAACGGGGGTTGTTCTTCGTCCGCTTCACCGAGGCTCGGTGGATGTAAAGACTGAGGGGAAGGACAGTAAATACTGGTACGGTAGAGACGATCTGGTACGGGAGAGAAACAGCACCATTGTACTTTGGTCTTGTGGTGCTTCAGCAATAGTAGCTGCCGTTGATTTGTGACATGCCATACCTAGAAATTGTATTAATATATATTCGTATATATAGCTCAAATTACAAAATGTTACGGACTTAAGGTTCCTTTTTTATATGCCTACTAAGTGTGAACTTATTGTAGGCATTTAAAAAAGGAACCTTGTGTGGGAGAGAGTGAACTCTCCATATATATATATATATATATATATATATATATATATATATATATATATATATATATATATATATATATATATATATATATATATCCACCCCGGCTTAGTACGGTATATACTATTGATAATAATAAGATATATAGGATAGTATATAGTATATATATATATATATGGCATTGTAAAACAAACAAAGGTTGTAGCTTTATCTGAACGAATGTCAACTATCGTACGTGACATCTATTGTATGATCACAGTAATGGCGCCATCTATTAGTTATATTGCGATTTAAAATAACGGAAAAGAGAATAGTTGTTTTTTTACGTCTTTCCGTACAATTTTTTGAAAATTAACATTTATTTGTGTTTTTTATTATCAGGACAAGGTTTGTACCATGTGTTGATAATAAAAAACACGAAAATAAATTTTTATTTATATAGATTTAATTGATTATTTATATAGATTTAATTGAGCAAGGAACATTTTTATTTATATAGATTTAATTTACCAAGGAAGGACGACAATTAAATTTTATGAGAGATGTCAGTCGATCTGCTCATTAATAATTCAAAAAAAAAACAATCTTTTCTTCAAATTTTAAAATTACCAATGTTTAAAAACTATTACCAATAGTTTTTATTATATTCAAATAAAATATTTTTATGTATTAGTGATACATTAATCACATCAGTAGGAATGTTTATACTGACCACTAAATCGCCAGAGTCGAGCCCCAAAGCCAGCAGACAACCGTCGGCTGTGAGGTCACACGTGACAATGCGATTGTTCAGTTTGTACTCTTGTATAGTTTGCAGTTCCATTTTATTATCATTTTGTAGTTCAAAAGTCTGAAATCAAAATTAAAAAAAAAACTATATATGTATATAGTCTACAGCAGCGGTTGCCACACATTTTGACCTCACGGATCAGATAATTTAAACCTCGCGGCCAACTAATAGGATTTTTTAAGTGTTAAATATATGAAAGCGCGCCTTCACCAGTGTTCATCTTGATATTCGTAGGCGTGGCAACGAGGATCCAACTCAATGACACGCACTTTTATAGACAATGGATGGAATATAATTTTCTTAAAGTATTATTAATGGAGTCAGGCGTTACTTTGCGGAAATGCATCACTATATGGACAGTCAAAAGTTTTACTTAGCTAAGATCCGCGACAAGCAAAACAATAACAGAAAATTAATAATGTGTGCTTTTCCGTTGGGTTTAGTGAATTTATTTGGAACTTAAACCAAAAATTTACCGAAAATCGGCCATCAACTCTCCACCCACCAACCACTATACACAACATAATGTGTGTGTGCACATTATTAGTTTTCTGTTATTGTTTTGCTTGTCGCGGATCTTAGCTAAGTAAAACTTTTGACTGTCCATATATTTCTTAAAGTACATTTCACTTTATTAATGGAGTCAGGCGTTACTTTGCGGAAATCCATCACTATATGGACAGTCAAAAGTTTTACTTAGCTAAGATCCGCGACAAGCAAAACAATAACAGAAAATTAATAATGTGTGTTTTTCCGTTGGGTTTAGTGGATTATTTGGAACTTTAAACTAAAAACTTACCGAAAATCGGCCATCAACTCTCCACCCACCAACCACTATACACAACGCCAAACACACACTATCACTTTTCCATCTTGTACACGACACGTGTTTCGCCCCAACACGAGGCATCTTCAGGTATAGTAGACTCTACGGAAGACAACCGAAAAGTTTTCGGTTGTCTTCCGTAGAGTTTAAAGTTCCAATTAATCCACTAAACCCAACGGAAAAACACACATTATTAATTTTCTGTTATTGTTTTGCTTGTCGCGGATCTTAGCTAAGTAAAACTTTTGACTGTCCATACATTTCACTTTAGATATAAATCACTTTAGTCACAAATTGTTTATACAATTAAATTGAATATTTAGCGATTCGTTGCAGGAACGCTACGGTGGCGGCATCTCGTTTCAAACTGCCCGAATATGGCCGCCCCGCTACCATATATACCACGCTCCGGCAGCAAACAATATAAACACATGGCAAACAGTCCCACTTATAATAAATACTGGTGGGTCATATAAATATAAGTTTCTTGTATTCTAATAATTATCTGTTCATAGTGTTTCTCATAATTGTATAATAGTTTGTTTTGTTTTTATTATTTTTATATTTAACTTTTCGTATATTTATTATTGTATCTTTGTATTTTGCACATTTTGTGGCACCTAAAGAGGTGCACAAGTGTTATTTTTAAATGATTTGTTATTTTTGTTATGGGATAGAAAGGCAAACGAGCAGACATGTCACCTAATGGAAAGGATTCAACGCCGTCCATAGATTTCCGTAGCGCCATAGGCAGTGCGGAAGCGTTGCCGACCTTTAAGTAAAGTGTCATTATGGGAGTGGGAATGGAAGGGGGCCGGGTAGACGCAGCGGGGGGGGGGAGTGTTAGGCCTCCGGAACTCGTTCGCTCACCGTACGAAGCGCGGTATGTAAGCTACCACTAAGACGCCGGTTGTCAGCGGGAGTGTGGTACTTCCCCGGGCGAGTCGGCCCATTCATGCTACAGACAAATATTATGCCATTCTTGACAAAGTATTCGTCTGCATTGTGGCTCTGCCACTATTGTATCATTAAGTGTTTAATAAATAAATCAATATATTTATTAAAGAAACATACTATTAATTCTTTTAACTTGCCAATTGAGCAGCAATAGCCCAATCGTTGAGGCGTTGAGCGCTTACGACGTTTTTATTCACTATTAGGCCTTTGCGTGAACCATTTCATTCTAAGAAAAACAGTTTCACCTTGGAAGATAATTTATAAATTCAAAATTATCCAAAAATATGTTACTAATACTCTATAAATATAGTCAAATTCTTAAATTGCATATTCGGAGTGTCACAGCGCTACGGCCAATAGAAAATTTTATACACCGTTGAAACTGACTGTTTTTGAGTGATAGAATACAATTTTTTCAGAAATCAGAAATCTTTTTTCGGATATGGTGATAAGTTTACATTTTACTAAGTTTTCACTTTTTTTCCTCAATATATACTTCTTCAAAGCTTACCTGAAATCCTTTATTATAATCGTCGCAAATAACGAGTATATTCTTCTGGAAGGCTGCACAATTGATATACACATCGGTTTGTCTTCCATTCAGAACACAAGCCATTTTAAGATTCTGATCCCACAGTTTTATGGTGGCGTTGTTCTCAACAGTGATCAATCCGAGTTCCGACACCCAGAAACAGTCGACGAGACTGCTCTCTTTACACAGGCGGCTGGAACTGTCGCCGTTCGGAAAAAGACGGTCTTTTGAATTCAAGCTTGTATCGCTACTGCTTGATTCCGATATCAATTCAGGCGAAACATTCTTTTTCTTGAAGCCTAAAATATCAATTTATTATTTATAATAGGTAACAAATTTATTTTTAATACAATTTAATAATTTCTTTTTTATATATATATATATATATATATATATATATATATATATATATATATATATATATATATATATATATATATATATATATATATATATATATGTGTGTGTGTGTGTGTGTGCTAATACTCAAGTTTTAACAAAAAAGCGCTCAATTTAACATAATGACTACTATATAGATACTAAAGTAGTAACATTAAAATATTATAGCGTTCATACAAAAATATTGTTTTATGGGACTTCAAAGAAATCCTGTAAATATTACGCGACCAAATTAGGTTGGTTTGGGTGCAGTTCATATTGGATTGATAATGATGTCTATTTGAATTAGCAAGATTTTTTTGCTGTATAATTTTTGGTGCATATTAAGGTTTATTTTTTTTCTTCGCCAAATTTAATGTTTATCAATAACTAAATATATTGCTTAATTTTCTCGGGTAATTAAAAAGTCACGGTGTATAATGTTTCAAAATATAGTATCTATATAGTAGTAATTATGTTAAATTGAGCGCTTTTTTGTTAAAACTTGAGTATTAGCACATACACACACACACACACAGTATTATATGTTTTGAAATTTTCTAGTCAAATCAAATTTCCTTGAGAAACAACTTTCCGAGTTTTGACTACAACACATTTTTACTAAACTCCGGACTTCATTTCAACATATAGTATTATATATATATATATATATATATATATATATATATATATATATATATATATATATATATATATATTTATTATATATAAAAATTCGGATACTGTAATAATAAAACAAAACATATACGGGTACTGTTTACCTTGTATATCGTTCAGTATCTCCTGTGAACCAAGGTGATTGTTTCCCCGTTGCAACATCTCAGACTTCCAATCTCCGTCGCTGGTGAAACGATACGCCATCAAACACCTATTATTCCCAGCAACGATCAACAGGTTGGGGTGTAAAAAGTTCATATATTGCACTGGACTGTAAACGTCCAGGATATCTTCGGTCTTCTTGGCTCGTAGAGCGTATTTTCTAACGATACCGGAGCCAAGGCCATACATAACATATTGGTTGCACGGTGAAATTTTCACTACTTTAATTTGTTCGTCCGTGTTCGGTGAGATTTCCGTGAGAAGTTTCCGACCGCGCATTATCTGTAAATTTATAAACGATTAGGTTAAATCTTAAGATGATTTATAGTTATAATATTATTGGTTAGGTTTGGATTTGGCATCTAACATTTGGTTGAGTTCTCCATTTGGCTCGTAATCTCATATAAGTAAACCATGTGTAAGATTTATCTTCATCAGCCTCAAGAATATGGTTCAAATATATATATATATATATATATATATATATATATATATATATATATATATATATATATATATATATATATATATATATATATATATATATATATATATATATATATTATATATATATATTCACGCCTATCCCCCGCAGGGGTTGGCAGAGACCACAAAGCTCCATCCGCTGCCATTCATCGCAGCGAAACGGCTCGTCATTGGTCGCTTTTCGCCCTTCGTGAGAATCAGGACGTGACGGGTGGCGAACCACGTCGCCGTCATTTTCGACAAATTAGGTATATTAAATTCGTCTTTAGTGAATCCCACGAGCCGCAAGGGAGGATGGAGGTCAGCCCCAGCAGAGCCCTGCATGCTGAGGTAAGGCACCATAGTCCCCGGGGGAGCCCGACCCCGGGACGATCGGCACGTTTACGACTAGGCTCGCCCCTAGCCACGCATCCATTGGCACGGCAGACCGTGGATTGGCGGAGAGGAAGGGAAAGAATAGAGAAGAAAGGACAGGAAAGGAAATCAAATGTACAAGATTAAAAATAAATAAGCTATATTATTTATTATTGGGCTTTATTAATCTATTAGGAGCGACACTAATTTCGCGTTGTTTTTTTTTTATAAAAATGCAACTTAATTGTGCCAAAAATGACATATATATTATTCAAAGTATAACCCATAACTAGCTACAAGTTTAGCCTATGTTTCTGGCAGAGCTCGAATATCGTTACAATAAAAGTGTTCGTTTTTTGGCTTGATTCGTGGCTCGAGACAAAGACAGCTATATATGTCATACACATGTACATATGTAGAATGAACGATTAAGTGAACGAACGACTAAGTGAATATAATGCTGTATGAAACTAATGCAAGGTTTACCTGTATACAGTTTTTGTCATCGACAACAGCCAACAAAGGCTGAATTCCCCCTTCTGAGTTTGCATTGCAGATACCTTTCAAATTTAAAGGTTTCAGATTATGTCGGTCCAAACTCATTGTCTTCTTGGCGAGTTTCTTTTCTATTTCCTTATTTGTGACGAAGGATTTGTGGCGTTTGGGAGTGTTAATACTACTTTGTGATCCACTGTTGGGCGTGGAGGTGTTTGGAGTCTGGGGTGACATGGTGCCCAGGAAGCTCACATCAAACGTCATTGTTAGACGAACTTTACTGAAACAAAAAATTACAAGTAATATATGTATAAATGAAATTGAGTTTTGTAATTGTTTCTTCGATCCATAGCAGAGACCAGATGGAAGTTGGGAAATTCCGAAGAATTCTGAAATTGAAGAGCTTATGACTGATTACAACGTTCTAGAAGAGACTAAGGCACAGTTTCCAAATTTGCAAAATTCTAAAAAGAAATATATTATAATTATAATAGTTTATCGATAGTCATGTACAGTTTCAATGTCATAAAGATATCTTCATAAGGTACTGGGGAAAAGGGTTGACAACCCCAATTATTCCCTTACAAGATGGGTTAGGGATTTGAGGTTAAATGTATTTTAGACGAAGAACAATAAATGCAAGGTAAGAACACTTCATCAGACGCGATTGCAGTAATCATATGCTTAACTGGCTAGATTCTTGTTTTCTGCCCACATATCCCACTGCTGAGCAGGGAGGTCCGTTCCCCATTTCTAGAGGAACTAACTAACCCACCACGGTAAGTTAGTTCCTCCAGAAATGGGGAACGGACAAGAAAACAAGAATCTAGCCAGATAAGCATATGTTTTGTCCAATGCGGATTGGCAAGGTTACCAGACTCGGAATAAAACGTCATACATATACATTTCGATCGGGGATCGAACCCACGATCATTGACTCCGTGGGCAAGGGTCCGGCCACTGCGCCAATTAGTCGTCCAGATTGTTTAATTAATTAAAAAACTAAAGTTTTATACGATACAAAACATTTCTTTTTTTATAAGATATATAGCAGGATATAAAAGTAAGAATTAACTTTAAAGAAAATTATATGAGTTTTTCTATTTGTTTTTTATAATGAGTTTAAAATATCAGTTCAACAACAAAAACAAAGTTACAATTTACCCATTTTTATGCGTGTTTTGCGACACATACGAGGCATCTATAAACCACACTTTGGCAGAGTTCTCTATGGTGCCTGTTCCAGTGAGTAGAACGTCTGCCCCTGGCGCGAAATCATCCCACACCATCACTTCACTTACAGCCATTGACACCACATTACTGGAAAACGAGAAATTTAATCATAGTGTACATACATATCGTCACGCCCGTTTCCCGTAGGGGTAGGCACAGACCACAGATCTCCATCTGCTACGATCTAGGCATCCTCTTCATTTATCACTCCTCTCATACTAGACTGTCGGTTAAGAGTACTCTTGACCTGACCTTTCTTAAAACCTTCGGCAATTCGGTCAAGGTATGTTTTCCTTGGTTTATCCCTACGGACCCTTCCATCCATATCCGGAAGGTAAATTCCTTTTGTCATTCGTTTTTCATCCATCCTCTCTATGCGCCCAAACCATCTAAGCGTTTCTTTCTCAACTTTTGTCACTGCACCTTTTACTCCACCATCATTGTATAAATTGCCGGAAATCTTCCGATACCCTGTCATTACATTTTACCCAAGGTTCTTGGTATTTGCAGATGGGCGGCGTTGATTGATTTCCATCAGGTGACACGCTTGTTCGTTTGTCCTCATATCCCATAAAAAACATCTTTTAAGTGGAAGTAATGAAAATATAAATTACCCCCTCCTGTTATCGAAGTCGAAAACGCGCGAGTTTGTTTTCAAGTCGATACATATGATGCGGCTGTCGTCGGTAGAAACGAACAGAAGGGAGCCGGTCTTGTTCACTGCCATCGATATAAACGTTATGTTCTCTTTTACCTCGTCACTGGAGAGCATTCTCTTGCAGCGATACAACGATACCTTGTTTTGATATGAACCAGGTTTCAATTTCAACTCGTGCTCCTTTATTTCTTTGTCGTTGAGAGTTACCATTCTATTGCTGCCTGAAATAAGTTAAGCAATTACGGTCTGATTATTTAACATTACATTTCATATATACAAAATGTCCTTTGTATGTATCAGTGTAAAGAAAAGAAATTACTACCAATCAAAAAATCAAAATTAAAATAATATATATATATATATATATTTTTTTTTTTTTTATAGGACAGGAAGGCAAACAGCAAGCGTAGTCTGATGGAAAGCAATGAAAACTGCCTATAGACATCTGCAACAACAATTATCGTATATCTTGTTATCGTTATCAAAATGTTATATACACATATATATATATATATATATATATATATATATATATATATATATATATATATATATATATATATACAAAATTCTCAATACTATCTCAAGTCGACAATAAACCGCACAGTTTTAGAGGTCATTGATTCCTTTTCTTTTAAAGAGGTCATTGATCCCTTTACGTCATACGTTCGAGCTGTTGAATTCAACGTTGATACATATTTATTTTTATGGACAAATATTTTTAAGTGCGATTTAAAACCTGTATAAAATAAGTAATGTTTACATTGAACGAACGTAAATGAGTAATTATCTTACCCGGAATAGTTAGTATATCAGTGACAATATCAGTCTCTTCAAACACGAACACCCTCTCCTTGCTAGTCAAGTCAACAACTTCTAAACTGTTCGAGCCATTTGTAGCAACTATCACGTGCTTATCGTTGTTACACGGAATGCAACCCAGGATCTCGCGGTCACGGTCGAAGTTGTCTAAAACCTTGAGCACTTTTCCCCACGGGTCATAGAGTATAATCAGTTTGGACGTGTGCGCTATGAGAGTTTCTTCATTGTTTGCCCATCTGCAGTTTAAGAATGGACCCCGTTTTGGTTGGATGGTTACGTTGTTTGCATAATTGTTATTGTAAGTTTCTTCGGATTCTGCAGGAAAATGTTTATTTTATTTTACTAATAATTTTAAAATTATACTTATTTTATTATTTATTTAAAATAAAATTCACAGCGTATCTTATTGCTATAACTTTAGAACTATTTATTGTTGGTATAAAACTATGTTTTTAGAACTATTTAGAATAATGTATAATGAATGTAACTCCTTTTGATGGTCCATAAATAGATAAAAACTTATAGAAATAGTTGGACACTTATGGAGCCAATAACGAATTTACATTTTATTATCTTAACTTACGGTAAAAATATATACAAATTCGCTCGCTCGTTTATTCGTATTTTACGTATAAGATTTTTTTTAACACTCTTTTATTTGAAAGACTGCGTATTACGTATTAAGTATTTTTACGCATTACGTATTTTTAATTTTACATGACACAATGGGTGATATTAAATTAATAATGCCTTTATATATTATATTAAATTAATAATTTTTCAAGACACGAAATCTCGTTTCAATATGTCAATGTGTTAAAACAAAACAATTCGTGTAAAAAGAGATTTTACCTTCTTCTTCGATAATATCAGAATCCTCTTGATGTACGTCGTCAATGTACCAAATAGTTATGACGCCCTGGAAGTCAAGTGAGGCCACTATGGGTGGATTAACGGGACATGCACCGACCCACTTCACCGGGGAACCGGTCCCTCGCAACTCTTTCTCCAGTTTGTTAGTTGAAATGTGAAAAAACTGAAAAGAGTTTGTGGATCGTTTACATACGTATCATCAAGCCTGTTTCCCGTAGCGGTAGACAGAGACCATAAATCTTCATTTGCTACGATCTCGGCATACTTTCCTTACTTCCTTCAAACTCAACACTAAAACTAAATTGACAACTTTTTCAGCTACAGATAGGTCAGGATCTAGATTTTTTCGAACCAGGGCAAAAACTTGAGATTGGCACCTTTTCTCCAGTTATTGAGAATAATGATTTCAAAAAATTCGCAAAACAATTTTACTTCTTAATTTTTTAGAGATTTAGGTTTAAATTATTTTTAATTGCTGGAACTTTGCTTGTTTTATTTTTAATGTCTGAATTTGGAGTCCTCTTATGGGGTAGGTCACTGGGGCAGGTGCCTCAGTTTACCCCCCCCCCCCCAGATCCGTGTCTCTCAGATTTTTGATGTAACTGAAATTGATCCGTTATAAAGGCTATTTAAGCCTAAGTAGGTATTTCGAGCTTAATATCTCTGTTCATCGAAACTTTACTACTGTGAAGTACTTTAGTTTGTCGTCCCTTTATATTGAAGTCAGTACTCATTCACTGTTTATACGTTCAAATAAGTATCAAAGTACGAACTTGTTGCTTAAGTCGTGCCAATATTATATAAAACTGCATTACCACTCACAGACTCCCTGACATTTTATTTGTGAAACTGTAAGAGATTGAGGATAAGTTTGTTCTAGGGAAATGTTCGGACAGGGCTCGAGGATATATATCAGCGAAATTATATCCAAACCTTGAAAATCTGAACCCGGTAAAAAGTTAACACCAAAGTTGCTCGACGGCCCGAATCGTAACACCTACGGGATCGTCCTCGAACAAAAAATGATGACAAGTGCAAACACTTGGGTGTGGGGGAGAAATAATCCAAAATGGCGGAAAACAAGATGGCCGCCATAAAAAGCTAAAATCGTCATTTATGGGCGGTTTTCGCTGAAATTTGGCAGAAGTAACATTCGGGCAGTTTTGTGGGGCCGCCCCAGACGGGCCCCGGAAGGATAGTTTGCAATGATAAACGTGCAATCAGTGTCAGGTCTCTTTAACTCTTATATCTTGGAATTTAGCTCTGGGAGCGACTGCTTCACCGTTAGTGTGATAGCTAGCAATGTGATACCCGCAAAATAGGCGCATGATGACGTCGAGTTGCGGAAACCAGCCCGTCACACCATCTACCATCTAGCAATGTGATGTTGTCAATATTTACCTTAATGATACCAGATCCTGTACCAATAAGAACATAATCACCGAGAAAGCAAACCGATATTATGCTCTCCTTGACATCTATCGTGGAATGTTTGATTTCTTCAACGTTTTGCTCGTGTCTAGAGAATAGATATATCAAAATCAGCGACAAATATTACCACAAAACTTTATGTACTGTAGATCTACAATTTATTTGTTTAATGTATTATAATAATAAAAACGCCATCACACAAAACAACTTCTGATCATGGGCTCATGAAAGTCCATAAATATTTCCAACACATCAACATTGTAATAATTGCAATATTGCTGGAGCTATAATGTATCAAAACTAGTTATTTTATGATTTAATCAAACTTTTTACAAGCAGTGGAAGGCAACGAGAAAGCGTGCAACCTAATGAAAAGCAAAGCCATAGACAACCATAGACAATGCCATAGCATGCATTGCAGGTCTTTGAGAAAAGTGTAGCGTTTGGTTACTACTATGTTTGTCGAATATAAATAATAATAATAACTGATACAGGTAGTAAATGAGTAAGACGAATAAAAAACTTACAAAAATTCAAAATAAAGTTCTTTGTTAGCGCATCTCTCTTGCGCTACCGCTGATGCTGTTGTGTAGAGAATGCCTTTTGATTCGTGTTGCAATACACTCTGGACTATATCCGTGCAGGGATATCGGTACAGATCCGTTCCATGTGTACTGAGATAGGCTTTGATGCTGAACAGTAATTCCTTGTCTAGGACCTGATAAATCATAACTGGAATTTAAGGTAATTCAAATGTTTTGGATTTTAACAGTAGAAATTAGATTGAAGAGAAGTTGGGATACATTCTCTTTTATATTTCGGCATCATGGTTGCTTGGAGTCGGAATAAATCTTGACCCGACTGAATTTCGGCCTTTATAGACTAAATCTAGAATGTAAACAAGGGCAATAACATTCAAACAGACAATAACAGATTCGGATTATATACCTGAAGGTCATACATAACATCACGCCTGTTTCTCGTAGGGGTAGGCAGAGACCACAGATCTTCATCTGCTACGATCTCGATACACATTACTTGCTTCCTCCATACTCATCACTGTCCTCATGCAAGCCCGTCGGTTAAGGTTCTTCTTGACCTGGCCTTTCATAAAACCTTCGGCAATTTGGTCAAGGTATATTTTCCTTGGTCTTCCCCTACCGACCCTTCCATCCACATCCGCAAGGTAAATTTCTTTTACCAGTCGTCTTTCATCCATCCTCTCTATCCCAAACCATCTAAGCATCCCTTTCTCAACTTTAGTCACGACACCTTTTACTCCACATCGGTAATAACTAATTGACTTTTAAAGAGTTAACTTCGCCACTGAGCGAAATGGTTTACCCCATTACGGTATGAAAAAAATAAATAAAAATTATAAAAAATACTCACATCATCAACAATATACGTTTCATATTTCTGTAAGTCCTGTATGACATCGGCTGGTCCTGTTAATCTCACTTTATTCCCTAAAAACTTCAAATTTAGGAACAATTTATTGAATAGTCTCCATTTATTATTCAAATTCTTTGTGTTCATTATATGGTAACCAATATAGTACGCTATGTACCCATCGTCTACTATATCCAATGGAAAATTATTAACGTTTTCATACTGGTAACTCTTGAGAAAGTCTCCGTGCAATTTCTTAATTTCCTCATCAGTCCAACAAGTCCTCAGATAATCCATTATAAACACGTGTATTTCGTAGATGTAATTCCTTTCGTCGCGATCATAGTATTCAATTATTAAAGATTTGCTGCGCAATTGTTTTATAATTAATTCGACTTCGGGGATTTCTTTGTTCCAAAGTTTGCTGAGAACTCTCGCACTGACTTTAACGTTGTCCGGTAACACCGTTAGCATTTTGAAAAGCGTGAGTGTGTGTGGTTCCAGTGAATTTATGCACACTTCGACAGTTTTCTTCGGATTATCGTGATGTCTTGATATGCTGGAATAGTTTAATAGTGTGCTTAGAAAAATGCTGTTAGAAATATGTGGAGATATAAAAAAACTTTAATCATGACACTGTTTTTTAACAATATTGAACCCTAAATAATATTATATTATACAAATAAAAAAAAAGAAAAAAAAATAATCTAAGGAGTGTCACAAAATGGTTTTTGCTTAGTTAAATATTATTACTATACTTATTACTACTATAGTACATAGTACTTCATTTAAATGAAAGTTATACAGATAATTATCACGTTACGGAGACTTGAGTGTGTTTTTTCATATATACTAAATGTATAGATATTTCTCAATTAGCCATCATCGCTTCTGTGATATCTATGGTAAGTGCGGCGTTGATTGCTTTCCATCAGGCGATACGCTTGCTCGTTTGCCTTCTTATCCTTTAAAAAAAAAACTCCAGAATATATTCCCGTAATAAGGGGATAAAAAATTGTACAAAAAAAGTTTGCGGTTCACACGCGGTAGAAATGATATCTTTAGTATTCTATATATCACTTTCTCGCAGGCTAAATCCTATAGATGTATTTGTTTGTCTCTTTTAAGCATCGCTTTTTCGTTTCATCGAGTTTCAAATCACAACCATGCTAAAGAATTTTTCTTCAAAAACGTTCTTCTCTACCTTGATTCTATTATTCACATCCTTGCCTCAGGGTTACTTACTATCAGGTCATCCGCTTGCTAGTTTGCCTATTGCTTTTATAACAAAAACCGTATACTCACAATAGAAAATCTCGTTTCTCCAGTTTATTCAAATAATAGTTCCAATATTTGGTGTCATGTTTGAACCGTTCCTTGTTCTCTGATAGCTGAGCACCAATCAATGCTATGTGGAATGGACTACCCTTGCATATATCGTGCAGCTTCTTCGCTTGACGTGGTAACTGCGAAACGGGCTGGTCTAGGCAGGAGGCGAATAACTCTAGTGTCTCCTTTTCAGTTAAGTTGTTTTCTATCTGTGGGATAACAAATTCCTTTTTAAACTAAAAGTCAGTCATTTTTTAAGTCTTGTTCATAACGATGAAAGTACTTGCCGCAAGGTGAATATTTCTTTTCTTCAAACTGCTTTGTTATTTTTTCCTCGTGAATTGATATATATATTAGGTGTACAAATAAGTTTCCGCAGTTTTTTATAAAAAATTAGGAATTTATTGTAAAGGAAAAGTACATTACGTTTTATTCAAAGTATTTTCCATCATTTGCCACTACTTTTCCCCATCTTTCTGGCAACATTCGGATACCCCGTCGAAAAAACTCTTCATCTTTTGACGCTATCCACAAATCTACCCAATTTTTGGTGTCTTCATATGATGTGAAGCGCTGCTCAGACAGACCATGTGCCATCGACCGGAACAGGTGATAATCAGAAGGGGCTAAGTCTGGTGAATACGGCGGGTGGGGTAAAACTTCCCAGTTGAGTGTTTCCAAGTATGTTTTTACCGGCGCCGCAACATGTGGACGAGCATTATCGTGTAAAAGAATAATTTTGTCGTGTCTGGAGTAGTAATGGGCGCGTTTTTCCTTAAGTGCCCGACTCAATCTCATCAATTGTGTTCGGTAGAGAGCTCCAGTAATGGTTTCGCTTGGTTTCAGCAATTCATAATACACGACACCAAGCTGATCCCACCAAATACACAGCATGAGTTTTTTTCCATGAATATTCGGCTTAGCTGTCGATGTTGATGGTTCGCCGGGCTTAACCCATGACTTTCTCTTCTTTGGATTATCGTAGTGAATCCATTTTTCGTCACCAGTGACTATACGATGCAAAAAACTCTTTTTTTATTCCTGGCAAGCAGCATTTCACTCATGCATAATCGGCGTTCAACGTCTCTCGGCTTTAGTTCATATGGAACCCAGTTTCCTTGTTTTTGAATCATTCCTAACGATTTTAAACGATGTGAAATTGCTTGTTGAGTCACTTGTAGAGTAAGTGCAAGTTCTTTTTGCGTTTGGGACGAATCTTCCTCCAATAGTACTTCTAATTCCATGTCTTCGTACACTTTCGGCCTTCCACTGCGTTCTTTGTCTTTAACGTCAAACTCACCGTTCTTAAACTTTTGAAACCATTCCTGACAACTTCTCTCACTTAAAGCAGCTTCACCATATGCTTCTAGAAGCAATCGATGCGCCTCAGCTGCAGATTTTTTCACATTAAAGAAGTAAATCAAAAGTTCCCGCAAATGATGCTTATTCGGAATAAAACTTGACATTTTTGCACGAAAAAAATTACGTGATGCTGATACGGAATCACTAGTACTTTAAGGTTATGGTGTTGCCAGATGACTAAACTTGGGATATTACGTTTTACATCTGACAATTTCTCCATAACCTTCTGGTGGGGCCATCTTTTGACAAACCGCGGAAACTTATTTGTACACCTAATATATATATATATATATATATATATATATATATATATATATATATATATATATATATATATATAATATATATATGTTTATATGTATATTTAAGAGATTCTATAAAGTACATAGAGATTTTATAAGCGGCTTTATAAAGTAAAAGATAATTTACCGTGACCCGTGACGTGATAATATCATACCTTTAGAATCTGCGGTTGAAAATTCGAAACGACATCAGTATCCCGAGTGGTGATAAGTATTTTGCAACCGATGTCGAATGCTTCCAAACATTTCTTTTCATTCACTTCGTCCAATATAAGGAGGCACTCTTTGAACGTTTGTTCGAGGAACTGTGACTTGAGCCGGTCCCTCATATCCTGCCACGTCCAGTCATAAAACGAGTGGCTGTCCGCGTTCGAACCAATACTCGACATCGATATCGATGAGTTCATGTATGAACTGTGAGAGTGCATTGACGATGCTTTTCGATACAGTCTGAGGACGGAAGTGATGTAAACATATTTATTAATTGTAAAAAATCACAATTTAAATCTGGTTACAATAGCAAACAAATTTATTTACTTGTCTTGGTAATAGTAAGACTATAATAGGTAATAGTAAGATACAGCTGTATTGATGGTGATCCTTATTTTACAACTATGTCCGATTTCTTGTGTGTGTCTGTGTGTGTGTGTGTGTATGTGTTCATGAAAAATTGTATATTCAAAATCTTTATAGTATACTTTGTCAAAACAACTTTAATAAAACCAAAGCGCGTTTATAGACCATACAGTGCCATATATACTTCGTGAGCGTGTGAGATCGCAAAAATAATGGGTATTTTTTAATCTTGGCGTACATACTTTCATGTTCGCTATTTTTCGTCGCTTTGTTTGTTGGTCGGTCCTGACTTGTTTTGAATTTATTTACATGATACAACTGTGTCAAAACCTAAGAAGTCATTACCTACATTTTTTTTATTTCTTTTCGCGGCCCGCAACACCACGACTAACACGTATTTGTGGCCCCTATGAAAAAAGGTTTAGTACCACTGATTTATACGGTGCACAGAAATTTTTGACTGAAAACGATTGATTGTGCGGTATAAGAGTTTATAATAGTAGATAAAGAGCTTACTTATTTTGTTGTGCGTTGATATCGTCCTCTGTCTTACAATTGCCGAAATTGAGCCAAAACACGACACCGTTAAAATGTGTGGTGATCAACTCGGGATTGTTCCGGAGCGTACTGATGGCGACTGTGGTCTTACCGCTCCCGGACATGCCATGCAAGGCTAATATTTTATGTCGTGTTAGCGACTTCAACCTTGATGCCACTTCATGCTCCTGAAATTAAAAGGAAAAAAAAATGCGTTAAAATGTGAATCCGTAGATACACTAACTGACCCGGCAAACTTTGCTTTGCCATATAAATTATTTCTAGGTCACCTAGGGGTATAAAAATAATTTACGACCTATTCTATCGTATTCTATCTATATATTTTTGTATATAAATATACAGAAAAAAATTTAATAAAATTCGGTCAAGCCGTTTCGGAGGAGTTCGATAATAAATACTGTGACACGAGATTTTTATACATTAGATATATTCACGTTATATATATTAGATATATACGTAGATTCACATTTTTAAATCTATACATACATATATGTTTATATGTATAGATTATAGTAGACTATACTTATATTTTTTTCACAGCCGAATATATGTCCCACAGCTCCCCATTTCTGGTGGAAAGGATGGACCCACCATGCTTGTCGAATGCGGATCTGTAGGCCATACAAATATTTATTCCGATGCGGGGATCGAACCCGCGATAATATACTATACGCGGACAGGGGGCCCCTCCACTGAGCCAATTGGTTATCACTTATACGTATATTTAGCGAATTGTAATATGTAAAAAATAATCTTAAGATATAAGTCTGTAGCAGAAATAAAAAGAGAATAAAATAGATTGAAAAGACTAGCAATATTACTAGTATTATTGTAAAAAATTCGAACTAAATTTATAAATGCTTGTCATAGGCAAATATGGTTCACATCAATTAATCATTGGTAAAATGGAAACCACGACATTAGACCGTAAATGCAACCCTATAATCGAGTAACAATAAAATTTTAATAGCTTGGTCTAATTTTGGTCCTGAAAGTAGGACGCTAAAGGAATAAATATATACCACACGAGATATTTCAGAAAATATTCCAAAAAAATATAAATATGTGCATATCTTTTAATTTTTGAACCTTTTTGAGTTTATTAAGAATTGCAAAAAAAAAAAATAAAACAACAACCTAAAGGCAAGAAACAAAAGTAGAAGAGATATGAACCAATTCAATTTCTATAACGTTTGAGTAGTAGAAAAGCTAGCCTAGTACCACAAGTAAGTTTTTCATAGAAGCGTTCAAAAAAAATTAGTACTACAAGAAAACTTATGCATAGAGAATAATAAAATTTATTTATATAAAACCATCATAAATCTCTATCAGCATCATTCTTTCAATTACTTTTTTTTTAATGGGATAGAAAGGCAAACGAGCAGACGTGCCACCTGATGGAAAGCAATCAACGCCGCCCATAGATATCCGCAGCGCCACAGGCAGTGCGAAAGCGTTGCCGACCTTAAAGGAAAGTGTCATTATGGGAATGGCAGGGGGGGAGGGTGTTGAGTCTTCGGAACTCGGACCCTCACCGTACGAAGCGCAGTAGCTAAGCTACCACTGAAACGCCAGTTTTCTGCGGTACTTCCCTGGGCGAGCCGGCCCATTCATGCTACAGACAAATGTTATGCTATTCTTGACAAAGTATTCGTCTGCAGCGTGGCTCTACCACTATAATACTTACAACAGCGACTCTCCTAACGTAGTGGTCGGGCAATCTAGGTACGTCTCCCCTACTGAGGCTGTCTTCGAAACTGTCGTTGAATATTTTTTCATTGCTCTCCAAAGTGAACTTCTGCCACAACCAGTGCCAATTCACCTCCAAGCTGTCTACGAATGCCTCGTATGACTGGTTTGTGCCGTTCTGCAGAAGCGTATCGATCAGGCATCTGGTTCTTTCTGCCCGGCTTGTCTGTGAATATAAAATAATAATAATAATAACATTCATTTATTCAAGTAACCAAGACTCATTCATGTGTACTAACACACACACACACACACTAACACAATTACTTATCCTAGGTTAGTAATGAATAAAAAAAACACATATTAAAGGTGTCATTTTCAAGCATTGTTATATTGAACTCGAAGGGCAATGTAGGTTATTTGAGTATAGAAAACTCACAGACCGCACGTGTAGAAAGATGAAAAATATGCTCGGAATAATGTTTTGTTTTGTTTGATGGCAATTAGTTACAACTATTATGCCAGTGTCAAGTAATATAAAATAATATCCAATCTCTTGAAATGTAACAAGTCAGTTCATCACGTTATGTCCTGATAAAATGGTGGCAATTTTACCAAAAACCTTCTATGGACTTTTTCAGTCAACTTAAAAAGTAACGATACACGAGTTTATTTCATATCACTTCACTTATACACCTTAATCGAACTATATTGCATAATACGCCACCATAATTAAACAATATAACTGATAATAATATAAGATTATGAAAATGAAATAAAAACACAACGTCACTGATGTAAGTTGGCGGGAAAAGTCCGGAATAATGTTAACCCGTATCAGTCCTAAGTCATCTCTCACGTGACAACAGTACTTTGTCGCTGCGGTCGTAAGTCACGTGGAAGGTGACAAGACGAGACATGTTGAAATTCGCTGTGTGAAATGCAGTTACTGCAGGCCGTATTAGGCAGCATCTATTTAACTAATAAGGCCTGCATTTCCTGCATGCAGGCCTTATTAGTTAAATATCCGTAACAGAGCAATTGACAGCTCCATTTATATATAATTGCCTCTTCCAATCTTTTTTTAATATATACCTAGCAAAAATCACGTATAAAAAGCTAGCGAGCTAACTAGGCGAGACATTCATGCTACAGGCAAGAAATTGCCAACAAAGTTTTCGTTGTTCTTATCATTTGTATGTTATAGTAGTATTAATGATAAAGGCCATCTAAAGTGTGGCTGAGAGTAAATGGTTGAGTAAAATTGGTGTTGGAAATATGATTTCTATTGAAATCCGTTGATATTTATGAAGTAAAAAAGCGAAAACGCTGTAAATGACATAGATTTTTTTTTTTGGCAGAATTTTTTTATTGCATATTCGGATCAGAAAAAAAATACTGCGTCGAATGGTCTGAATTTCACAGCTCTACGACCAATAGAACATTTGTTAAGTGATCAGATACAATTTTTCTTAAAAATCTTATTATATATATATGCATATATATATATATATATATATATATGTGTATACATACTATATATGTATATATGTATATATATATATATATATATATATATATATATATTGCGGTTTACTAGGTTTTCGCTTTTTCACTTCGATATGTATACAGTAGTCCACTTACCAATTTATGGATGTGATCGAAATCCTCATTCGATATCGCATTCTTTGTGAATAGCTCGTCTAGGATGTACGTGACGTCCAAGTCCTTGACGATATCCTGTTGGTGGTGTTTCAACAGCGCCTTATTCTTATTGTCCATTTTGTCCGCCTGTATTTCATCTGTAAGCAATATTTTTTTTTATTGATTTGATGCTCTCCATCAATATTTATCAAAAATTTTATAATAATACATTTATACTTCTTCCTTGACAAATATCACTAAGAGAGCTGTAGATAGGGCTATATTCAGAGTTCCCCTGGTGATTTTCGTCAGAGGGCCAAAGTTACCGACACAATTATTGACTTAGCACATTAAAGTTGCGATGGGATAGTCACGTTTATTGTAGAACTGACAACCTTCGGAGATGACAGAATGGGATGAACAGAGTGGGGGACTCTCATGCCAGACGGAGCGACAATTTGTACATTCTGGCGACTGAAGAAGAACAGGAATTCGATGCGTGAAACTGATCCGCTGTAGACGAAGATCAGGTTAATTGGCGCGCTTTAAGGGAATCCTGTATCCCAGCAGTGAACTGATGATTGGTGATAATTTGCTGATTTTCGAATTGTGGTTTCAAATACATATAAAAATTGTTTCAAATAATTTCTTTTTTATATTGTTTTTTTGAACGCTTGATGATTGTTGCATATATAAGGGCCTGAAATGGGCGGATAAAGGATTTTTGACTTGACTGATAAAAATAACATTATTTTCAATAATATTGTACACATCACATGTATTATCGCAATGAGCAATGGGTTAACAAAGTACCCATTGCTCATTTGAGTTCTTTATTGTATCTTCCTCTCAGTGATTGAGTTTCCCTTCTTGATACAATTACATTCAATGTGAATTGAATTTTCATTTCAACGCAGTATGAACGATAATCGAAGCAAAAGTGAAAACGCTGTAAATGACACCGATATCAAAAAAATTATCATATGGCATATTCGGATCAGAAAAAAATACTGCGTCGAATTGTTTGAGTCACACAGCTCTATGACCAGTAGAAAATTTTGTACAGCGTTGAAATTGATTGTTTTTGAGTGATCAGATAAAATTCTTTTTGGTGGTAAGTTTTCATTTTGAGGTTTACTACGTTTTTGCTTTTTGCGTTTATATTTATTTAGGCTTTCAATTGTAATTTAAATTAGTTCTGGGATTAGCTGGAACAAATAGATGAAAAGAATTTTTTATTATTAGTATTGTACATGTAGGAATATGACCTCAGATGAAGGAAGAAAGATCAACAAAGACTGACAGACCGTTCAAATTTATTTATATT